>JAVJIF010003583.1:0-89770 GCA_038442645.1 Agave tequilana | reverse complement strand
CCCGGTTGACCGGCAGAGAGTTCTGCTCTCTGTATCCACTCCGGTCGCCGGGCGGTCGACCGGCCAGAGAGCCGTTGCTCTCTGATTTCAGGCCCGGTCGACCGAGCGGTCGACCGATGGCACAACGGTCACAAAAATGACCGTTGGCCAGTCGACCGGGCGGTCGACTGGAAGGTCATTTCTGACCTTTCCTAGCTACCAAAGGGTAGAATTTGTTTGGGGCTATAAATACCCCACATTTGAGCTGGTTTTTAACAACAATTTCAAGAGTAAAAATCCTCATCTTCTTAAGTGTTTTAACGTAAGTTTTAAAGAGTTTTGGGTTTAAAGATCAATCTTTATTTGTTTTTCAAGTGTCGAAATTTCAAAGAAAATAGAGTCTTTTGGGAATTGGTTTTTAATCTAAATTTCTATATATATTTGGAGATTTTCCCATATTTTTTTTTTGTTCCAAACACTTTATTTTCTCACATTTGAGCTATCATATCTATCTTATCTATAGGATCTTGTTTAGTGAGAAAATTGGTTTGTGGTTTGTTGAAACCACCAGTGTCGTAAACCCTTATCTTTGCTTGGCTTGTGCCTTTCCCTCTAAGGGTAAAGGAGGTTGTGCAATTGGGTTGCTAGTATCCTTCTAAGTGTAGAGGTGATTGAGTTTTGTTGGTATCCCTCTAGTGAGAGAGGATGATATTGTGTTGGCTTTGTGCCTTGCCTCTAGTGAGAGATTGTATTTGGTGAGAGAGGAGTTGTGTACTCCCAAGTTGTATTGCACAAATCCTCAGTAGGTTCCCTGTGTGGGAAGTCCTGTATGGACGCTATAGTGAAATTCTTCTGTGTGAAGCGGGGACGTAGAGCTGGGTGCTCGAACCTCGAAACATATCTTTGTGATTGCGTTTGATCTACTATCTTTAACTCTCTCTCTCTCTCTCTTATAGTGTGCCTTGCATCATTTTCATATTGTTCATATCATTTATATGCTTGGATTTGTTTGTGTGCCTCACTTGTGTTCAACCAAGAGAGCTTCATATAGCACCTCAACTCTTATTTAGAGGAATTTAGAGGAGTTAGTCCAGAGCCCTTCACCGGGAATTTGGCTACACTCTTTGGTACACTAAGTGTGTTGCAATTAGTTTTTAATTCCGCATTATTTGTCATTAGATTAGCCATTCACTTATTCACCCCCCTCTAGGTCTACTTTCAAATAAGAGTTGGTTTTTTTTGAAATTGTTTTCAAACTAAGAAATTGAAATAGAAAAGAAACATTTACTAACCTCTTCAGCGCTCGCTTATATTGGATCCATCGCGACAACTTACCTTGTCTTTGAAGGCAAGAAAAGCATGGTCTATAGGATTAGTCCTGTCAATGGGTCGAGTCCAGACCCGGACCTGAGCCGATGAAGCAGGTATGAAAAGGGCTGCTATGGACCAATACCCGTTTACCCGCATACCCTATTATTAAATAGAATTGGTCTGATTTTACTTGAACCATACCTGATTACCCATTTACCCATTTCAAAACATAAATATAAATAATACTAATAGAATTAAAACCCTAGAGATCTAGGCTCCAGACTCCATGAGTAGACCCATTTGTGCTTTAAGTATTGAAGACTGTTGGTTGATTAGTGGATGTTCCTATTATTGTGTTTTCCCAAATAAATTAGGGGCCTTGCTTTAAATTTTTTCTTTATTAAAGTCCTTCATCGAAAATTTTCCCTCCACCTCTTGCACCTTGTTGCATTTCATCCTTTATTGATATTAAAACATGCTTTCTTTCTTTTTACAAAAGTTTTTCCCCTCTCTTCATGTGTTTTTGTTATTGTTTTTGTTTATGTATCTTGTTTTTTCCCTTTTGTTATGGGTTCGGGTAAACGGGTCTGGACCCGCGGGTACAGCAGGTCCGGGTATGGAAACCCACCTTCTGAACCCGCGGGTAAACGGGACGGTTATGGTACCCTCTTGGGTAAACGGGTCCAGTCTAGTACTACCTGTACCGCCCCGAACCCGACCCATTGACAGGCCTATATAGGATCTTTTCATTCTCGATCTATAATATGAATTAAAGGGTAAGCAGGAAAATAACAAAGGAGCGGTTATCCATCACCATAAGTCATCAATGGCACTTGCAATGGCAAGATAGTTTCGAGGTTATAGGAATCAATTGAATTTACAAGCACTTAGAGGGAAGCAAAAAAAAACAAGAATAAAGAAGAAAATGCGACTTTTGATTAGATTAAAATAACAATGAAAGAAAAGAAGAATACCTACACCAGTGTCCCTCTCAGTACAAGCTTCGCTCTCATTCTCCTATGAAACTCTTCTCTAATCTCAGTTACATAAATAAAATAAAAATTACATTAAAAAACAAAACCTAAGTTAAAAACTAAAGTAAAAATTCTATAATAAACTCTCTACTGGAGTCATTCCTATTTTCCTTCAAAGTCTTCATTATTTATAGAGAGAATACACTGAGGGAGAGAGAGTGCAGATAGAGGGATCAAAACGCTACACCAACTACCATAACAAAGCGCGGCTCTGCGGCTTTGGCCGCGGATCCGCAACCTGGATGGGGCCTGGCCACATCCAGGGTGCGCGACGCATTGATCTCTTGATCCTCCTTTATCTCCTGATGGATTTTCAGTTTGGGTTCTGAATTTCATACTATCCTTATTTGATCTTCAACTAACCGAATAAATCCTCAAAAACTGATTTAACTGAACTAGATTTGGGATTACTTCTGTTAACCCAATAGATCCAATTAAATCAATATTTAATTGGATTTTATTTGGTTTTATCTTTTTTCTCTCCTTGATTATCTTATACAAAATAGACATTTAAGACAAAGAAATTACCAGATTTATTAAACAATATATGTAGGAATGTAATGAAAAGAATGCAAAATATGTGTACGATCACACTCCCACACCTATTTTTTGCTCGTCCTCGAGCAAAACAAATAAAAATAGAGATAACATAATTTAACTCACTTTCGTAGGAATCACTGTTACACTTAGCATGTGTAACAAGCCGTTAAAACCTCTAAGTCACCCCTAGAGGACGAGTTTTATCTCGTGAGGGTTTCTAGTAGATTACACCCACAAAATCCATAAAAAAGAGAAACATAGTGTTAGTATTTTCGAAAAAGCATTTTGAAAAAGGGAGAAAATATTTGATTTGTTATTGTAAAAATTCAAGTAATCTATAAGTTATAGAAAAACTGAACTTTTCATCTTTAAACTTAATATCTATTCAAAAACTTGTTATCAATCAAGGTAAAGAGTTAAACTGTATTTCTCATTTAGTCTATTACTTTATCTTAAGTCATATGCACCTTTGTGACAGTGAAATTTTGACTTGGGGTTCTTCAACTCTAACTCTTATGCATTATTTTTCATAATTTTGGTGGGATTATCTCTTAGTTCTATTAGGCATTCTAATTTGTCCATGTAATAAGCTTTTAGTCGGTGACTCCTAAATCAGACGGTCTTAGGGCACTGGGTGAGAAAACACCCCAAGTACTTAAGGACTTGAGCAAACGAGGCCACAAAACTAAGAATTTTTATTTATAAGATGAACCGCTTTTAGGCGTGAATACTTATGCTTTATGAGACATAAATACCCAGCTTATTCAGAGGATTTTTGATATATATATATATATATGAATATTTTTTTCTTTTTTTCCTTTTTCTTCCTTTTTTTTATAAGGCATAAAAATCTTTGTTTTTGAACCCTAAGTGTGTTAAGTGTATAAAGTATTCATATTTCATCAAGGTAAAAATTAAAACTAAATTATTTTTCTAATTTTTCTTCCTAACCCTAGAAATTAAACAATAATCTTATTTTGACCAAGTATAAAAATCCTAATTATGATCTCCTATTCCTTAAAATTAACTTAAATTTTTACAAAAAATGGTCAAAACATTATTTCTCTTTTCAAAAAGTTTTTTAAAAGCCAAGAAATGTTATATTTTTTTATATATTAAAAAAAATCTCTGTTATGTTAGAACCCTTCCCACACCTATCTTAGACATTGTCCTCAATGTATAAATGAATGCATATATTCATGAAAAAGAAAAAAGAGAAAAAAATATTACCTCAAGGTGGTGGTTCAGATGGTGGTTGGATTGGCCAAGCGTTGTTACCCAATATAAATATTTTGGATTATCATAGAACCAACCTTCGATGACCTCTTTTCTATTTATAGTATTACAATCCCTTAGTGAATAGGATCTAGCAAAACCCTAACATTAAAATCTCAGAATATCATCTTGGAGTCATTTTGTTCAATACGAAGGTCTAACAAAAGAATGTAATTCAGTAGAGCAGTTGATTTGAGCTAAAAAAAGATAGGTTCGGGAATCAATACTGACTTGGAAAAATCAAGTTTAGATTTGAGAGTCAGTTTTGGTTCAATAGTTGGTTCCTAATCAAAGAATTGAAGTTCACATTTATTTCTCATCAATGGAATATGACTATCCAAAATAGATGGTTCAGTTTCAAGATCAATGGATACGGGAATCAATGTCAGCTCGAAAAAAGGGTCCAAACCGGTTAAGGATATCGGAGTCAACATAGATTCAAAAATAGGAACTGAATCACAAGGTTGGGGACCAGGTTTACATTCACAGTCAAGTTCAATTTCATTGAATGAAAAACTTGTCAATTTCTCAAAAGATTGGGATTGATCAAGTTCAAATTAGTGTGAAGAAATTGAATCTTCGTTAAAGTCTCCAAGACATCATAATTCTTGGTTGCTATCAATATAGCTAGGGCAATCAGAATTGGTCAAATATTGATAAGGGAGAGTTTCATCTTCCATGTAAGCATTGTTCAATTAACTCATTAGTGCTTTTAGCCTATTGAAGAAATTATTTTAGGACTTGAATCATGGATTCCATACTTTTTCCTAAGTCAGTAGGTTCTTCTTCTTGTTGTGGGACTTGAAAAATGGAGTAAGGATCTTGAATTTGAAATTTATGATGGGATTTTGAGTCTTCTAGATTTTGAACTCACCACTCGAGCTCTTCTAAGGCTTCCATCCTCTTTTCCTAGTTAATTGGTTTTTCTATTGGTTTTGAGAAAAAGGAGTATATGAAGGTAAATGTTGGTAAGGTTGTCGATAATATGACTCGGGGGAGTTGTATCTCCATTAACTCTGTAAAGAGTGAAGATGATGATTGTTCCAGTCTCGTTCATTATATTAGGACAGGGGCATGTATTGATTCGGATAAGACTAATCTGGCATACTTGGTTGGTTAAATTTATGAAATACCGGGTTGGTAATATTCAAATCAAAAGAGGTCGATGTGAAGTATAGATCACTATATGCATTGGATAATTATAATTGTAATCCATATCACAAAGATGTCAAAAACAAAAACAAAAACAAGCAAACAAATAAACGGAAAAAGAAATAAAGAAAAATCTAGCATAAGTTAGGGTAGACCTTAGACCTAGACGACTCCTAACTGGTTTGACTATCCACAAGGGGTATATTGTAGAATCTGAGCACAAGTTAATCGGTCAGATATGGGCAAGACCAGTAGCAGGTATCCGTGCATAAGCAACAGGTATAATTATGTCAAACCACTATTCTGTGAGGTTTTGTCTCTCAATCCCCAACCTTTGACAATGATTTAACAAGAGTCAAATTCTAACAACTTTCCCCTTAGATCAATCTCCTATTGAGTCCAAGATGTCCCTAGGGCCTGAAAATACACCTAGAGAGGGTGAATAGGTATACTAGCTAATCAAATGACAAATGATGCGGAATTAAAACTTAATTGCAACACACTATGTGTAACCAAAGAGTATAGCCAAATTTTCGGTAAAGGGCTCTAGACTATCTCCTCTAGATTCCTCTAAATAAGAGTTAATGTGCTATATGAAGCTCTCTTGATTCAACACAAGTATGTACACACAAACTATACCAAGCATAAATGATATGAACAATATGAAGCAATACAAGATATAAGAGATAGAGTTGAGAGATAGAGGATCAAACGCAAACACCAAGATATGTTTCAAGGTTCGAGCCACTGCTTTACATCCCCCTTCACATAGAAGGATTTCCACTACGTCTACACAGGACCTCCCACAAAGGAAAAATCCACCGAGGAATTTACAATTACAAACTTGGAGTATACAACTCCTCTCTCTAACACAACCACCTCTACTCAAGAGGCAAGGCAGAAAGCCAAAACTCAATCACTTCTACACAAGAGGGATGGGCACAAAGCCAAACAACAATCACCTCTATACAAGAGGGATAAGGCTCAAAGCCAAACAACAACCACAGTCACCTCTACACAAGAGGGATAACCACAAACCTAAAGCAAAACCCCAATCACCTCTACACAAGAGGGATAGGCACAAAGCCAAAGCAAAGAAGGGATTACAACACTTGGTGATCACAATAGACCACAAATAATTTTTCTCACAAAAACAAAATCCTATAGATAGGATAAGATAAGATATGATAGCTCAAGTGTGAGTAAACTAGGTGTTTGGAAAACAAAACCACAAAGAAAAATACTTGAAAAAAATACTAGAATAAAATAGAAATAAAGATCAAAACCAATTTCTCAAAGACTCTCTTTTTCTTTGATTTGTCGAACCCTTGAAAACAAATAAAATATAAATCTTTTAGCTCAAAAATTCTTTTAAAAACTTGCTGCTAAACACTTGAAAAGATGAGAAGAAAGGCTCTTAGAAATCTTATTAAAAACAGCTCAAGAGGGGTCCTATTTATAGACCCTCAAAATTCTAGCCGTTGGCAGCCAGAAAAGGTCATTTTTGACCTTCCAGTCAACCGGTCGGTCGACCAGCCAACAGTCATATTTCTGACAGTTGAGCCTCCGGTCGACCGCCTGGTCGACCGAGCTTAGCCTGATGGTCGACCGCCCGGTCGACCGGCACTACCTCGAGAGTTGGGTAGTTACAGTTGGTCAACCGCCTGGTCGACTGGCCTTGTAGGCTAGCCATGTGTACGTCCCTTGTGCACATCGGTCATCCTGTCTGGTCGACCGACGTCTGGTCCGGTCGACCGTCCGGTCGACCGCCAGCAGGATCTGGCTAGGAAAATAGGTTATGAAACTTAGTTTATTTAACACCTATAAAATCTCATAAATTTCACAAAAATCAGTTCTTATTAATATTTGAAGAATAAATTGTTTGACCAAAAATCAACACATATTACAAACTATTTGAACTATTTTTGTGATATAAAAATTAAGCTTTAACACAAAAATCGTATTTTATAAAACTTGGATTTTAAAATGAAAATTCGTTTTCTCCAAAACATGTAATGATACAAAAACAAGATATTTAAACTACTTTAAAAGCATAGAGTGTATGGATAGAATCCAATACACATATAAAAGATATATCTATATTTTTGATATGAAATCTAAAACCAAACCCGAACGTATTGAACTTGTGTGTATGTGAACTTGAGCATACAACACTAGTCTATCTTTGCACAAGATCTAAATAAAACCAAAACTAAACAAACCGAAGTCTTCTTGTAGAACTCCTTCTTCAAGTCGACTCAATCCAAACACAATCCGAAGAGCTAGACTCCAATCGAGTGTTAGATGCGATCTTGACGCGCGAGCTCTTGAATTATCATGTGTTAGCACCAAAACTCCTTTGTTGAAGCTAATCACCTGCTAAGATCTTGAACAAATATCTGAAACTAAATAAGCAAAAGATCATTAGTACTATAACTACATAAGTTAATCATCATCAAAACTAGGGTGATGGACCTTAGGGCCAACGTCTACTCAGTTTTAAGTTAGGATAGGTTAGTTGGTGAGGAGATGGTTTGTGAGCTAAGGGAGGGAATGACTTTCCCACTTTATCTTGTTTAAGGATATGCTCTTAATCGTATTCGTGTAAGTAAACAAGTATATAGAAAAAGTAACACTTAAGTAATATACATCACTTAAAATATGTTTCCTAAATTTTTATGTCATGCACACGTACCTTAGCTCCATCACTCTTCAACAGTAATGTAAAAGGTAAAAGAATTAGACACGTACCTAAATGTAAGTCTAAGTCATTTTTAACATTTATAATCAACCATTTACTGTTAAGTTAGACAGTATGTGTAGAGTATATTTAATGAGAAACTAAAATATGCAGAAGCTAGATAATTGAATTTCAGTCATCCTACAAAAAAGTTAGGTGAGTAGTCCTCTCAGATTGTCATGAAAACGCGCTGCAATACTGAGATTTTCTGTGCTTTGCTTTCTTGAGCAGAGTCCAAAGACACTTATATGTCCACTGTAGCTCTCATTTTTTTTGATATCAATCACTGTACACTAAAACAGAGAGAAAAATATTAAATTGTTTAAATAAACTAAAAAAAACTTAACTTACTGTCCCTCCCTGGCAACGGCGCCAAAATTTGATTGAGATTAAACCTACACACAGAAAATAGTAGTTTAAATTTAAAGAATAGAATATGCAAGTTCTCAATACTACTTCTATAGCGAGTGGCTATACGGGTCGTAATCCACAAAGAGAGACTAGCGATATAAGCATTTAAGTAAGTTTGTTTCTTTAAGTTTACAAAAAATATTTTAGAAATCTCTTCTCCTTTTAGAAAAAGAAAGTAAAAGGTTAAGTTAATTTTAAGAAGAAGATGAAAGAATAAGATGTGGGATTGTTGTTGTTTTAAAGAGAATAAAAACTAAGTTAAAGAGAAAGAAATGAAAATAGAAGTTGGCTTTTTTTGAAATTGTTTTCTAAACTAAGAAATTGAAATAGAAAAGAAACGTTTACTTACTTCTTTAGCGCTCGCTTACCTTGGATCCATCGCGATGACTTACTTTGTCTTTGAAGGTGAGCAAAGCATGGTTTATAGGATCTTCCAATTCCCAATTAACACTATGAATTAAAGGGGAAGCAGGAAAATAACAAAAGGGCGATTATCTATCACCATAAGCCATCAATGGCACTTGCAATGGCAAGGCAGTTTCGAGGCTATCGGAATCATTTGGTTTTACAAGCACTTAGAGGGAAGAAAACAAAAACAAGAATAAAGAAGAAAATGCAACTTTTGATTCGATTAAAATAAAAATGAAAGAAAAGAAAATACTTACACCGGTGTCACTCTTAGTACAAGTTTCACTCTCATTCTCCCATGAAACTCTTCTCTAATCTCAGTTACATGAATAAAATAAAAAATTACATTAAAAAAACAAAACCTAAGTTAAAAGCTGAAGTAAAAATCCTATTCTAAACTTTCTGCTGGAGTCATTCCCGTTTTCCTTTGAAGTCTTCAGTATTTATAGGCAGAATACACTGGGGGAGAGAGTGTGCAGATAGGGGAGAAAACGTTCTCCCAACTACCATAACAAAGTCGTGGATCCGCAGCTGCCTGGATGTTGCCAGATGGCCACATCCAGGGTGTGCGACTCTCTATCTCTTAATCCTCCTTTATCTCGTAACGGATTTTCTGTTTGGGCTCTAGAGTTGATACCATCCATGTTTGATCTTCAACTAACCAAAAAAATCCTCAAAACTGATTTAACTGATCTAGATCTAGGATTATCCTCAGTTAATCAAACAGATCTAATTAAATCAGAATTTAACTGGATTTTATTTGATTTTATCTTCTTTCTCTCCTTGATTATCTTCTACAAAATAGAAATTTAAGACAAGAAAATTAGCAGATTTATTACACGGTATATGTAAAAGTGTAATAAAATGAAAGCAAAATACTTGTATGATCATGGCGCTCCAGCATGAGGAAAAAAAGATGATTACTTTGCCGAATGCCATATAGACAGCCCTGACTGTAGCGTATAGGCCAGACTGCAGCAGCTCTTACTTCAAATCTTCAAGGACAAAGCCTACCATCTTGTCGGCCAGTACTTGTCAGAAGAATAGACACATCCCAATGCCTAGATTTTGCCTTTTGGGAAGTAACCCTTTACGGTCATAAGTTGGTTGATGAAAGTTGCTGCTTGTCGGGAAGTCTCACCTACTGGGTACTCTGCCTTCAGCAAGCCTGGTAGTACTTTGACTACATCCCTGCCGTGCCCTGCTGGTAATGCAGTATGATGGGAGATCCGCCCGATGGAAACTCCTAACTGCACCTTCATCAGTTCCCAGTCTATTAGTTAACAGAGGGACATTTATTGAATGGATAACAAGGAGAACATCCTCTCCATGTCTGGGAGGAAGAAGCGTCGATACTCGAGCCGACGAAGCCATTTGTAGCTGCCATCGTACATCACTTCTGCATCCTCGTCGACAGAATCTCCAAAGAGAAAGTTTGGCTTCCTTAGCAGCGTACGGGCATCCGATTCAAATAGCTCTCGGAGATTCAACAAGCAAGACTGGCTCAACTTGGCTTGTTTCTCTCAATTCTTCCCAGTGAATGCTGGTACAATCCTTCTAAGGTTAGAGATAATGTTCGAGTCTGGTCCGCCCACATGGCCAAAGTGACGCCTCTTCGCTAGAGCATTCTCAGAGTACCTTACTGCAAAGAAGAAAACACAAGGTTAATATCTTGCAACAATAAAAGAATACAAGTGTTGAAGCTCAGACGCAGATCTCAATACATGAGACTCGCGTCCAGTGAGATGAAACACGAGACTCATATGGAGTTCGCGTCTGAACTTTACACTTGAAGACTTAAAAAATTTCTAAATATAGAGTTTCAAACGCGAGTCTCAAAATGAACGAGACCTGCATTCAAAAGTCTCAAGACGCAAAGTTCGCCAGACTCGCGTTCAATTTATAGACGCGAGGATAACAAAACAAAATGTGAGGATCATTAGAGGCGTTTTATTCATCAACGTGAGAGTCACGTTTACAAATCAAATGTGAGTGTGCAAACTTTGCATTGATTATTAAACTTCAAGAAGAAGTTAAAGGGACCAAAGACCCTTTTGTTCAAAATAATGGCGAAAGCCATTTTCTTCTTACCTGAGATAGGGGCTTCCTAAGGATAAGCACAGCCCATTGCAGTTGAGGCAGCGGCGCGTGTGAAGAAGAAGCAACATACTATGCTTTTGGGGCCATTTGCGCAGTAAAAATCTTCTAAAAGATTTGAAAAAAAGCTTAGAGCTTTTAAGTTCAAGAAAAGCTTTTGAGCTTTAAGAAAACCTTAAACGCGAAGTTCATTGAAGAAGATAACAGTCAAAGTGAAGAGACTATTGAAAGACCCCGGTCTTTTTATAGGCCTCCCAATGGCCGAGATATGCTTTGCAGATCTCGAGCTCAAATTGAGCTGACACGTGGCATAAATGAAACCCGTGTTTCAGACGACATCGCGTCCAAAATGATCCAACGTGACCTTCGCATTTCAAGCAGATGACATCTGCATACAAAATATTCGAGCGCGGCCTTCGCGTCTCAAGCACAACAGCTAGGGTCGCGTCTGTAACATCAAATGAGCATTGCGTCTCAAACATCAAATGAGAGTCGCGTTCAACTAAAACCACGTCCAAAGGAGATGAGAAGTGACACTCATATTTCAATGAGAGCTGTGTTCTCTCCCAAACACAAAGAGTATATCTTTGCTTTTGCAATCAATTCAACAATATATTGGCAAAAGAAATCGACAACTCTACTAGTTCAATAATACACCGCAACCAAACCAGAGTTCAGATAAGTTCTAAACTGCAAATCTAGATACTTACAAATGATCATCCTTGGAGACTTCAAGCAGTTCAACAGTAAACTCACGAAGACCATAATTCAGACAAGATCAAGCTCAAGGCATTTCAAAAGATTGTCAATACAATCATGGAAGCCCAAATCAACATGAGGTTCAAAGTATTACGAAATCCGTCCCAGTCAACCGCGGAGTTTTGAAAACTGGGGGTTCTGTAGGCTATCTAAAAATTATTGAAGACAAAGCCTCAAACAGGAGTCTTACAAGCACGAACCTCATCTCCTATGCGCGAGGGTCGCGTTTCAATTCAAATGCGAGCTTGTGAGCTTCGCATTTCAACTCAAGTGCGAGCCTGTGTCTGTATTTCAATTCAAATGCAAGATTGTGAACTCCATGTTTCAATGCAGACATGAGCATGTGAGCTCACTGTCTCAGACAACAGAATGAAGTTCGCGTTCAAGTCGGACCCGTATTTCTGCTATAACTGTCAGCCATTACTAGGTCAATTAATACTCACGAAATGTGAGTGTCAATCCCTATTATGGAGAATTTATAGTGGACAATTATACCCCTGAAAACTCCTATAAATAGCTATGAAAGCTATGAAGAAGGGGTTCAAACAGTTGAGCCTAAGGGTACTCCTACAAAGAAAGGTGTTGATGGCTTAAGGGTACTCAAGTACGGGATCATAGCTCAAAGCTCTCAACATCGCTCAAACGTCACTATCAGAGAAGCCTGCTTGAAAATTCTTGTAGTCGATTAGAACCTTATAAGAAACTAGTTTATTAAAGAGTAGAATATAGATTTGAGGCTCAAAGATATACGCACACATAAATGCACGTTTTCAAAAGTATAATTTTGACATGTTTGGTTTTGATATTTGCTCCATATTTTTTTAAAAATTTCTATCTCTGTTTAGAACTTGTATCTCATGGCTATGCATGTCTTCTCTCTTTCAAATTTAAACAAAAATTATTTGAAAATTTTCTGTATCTTCAAAAATACCTTGACCTAGTTTTTTGGCCTACGCCGGTTAACCCAGCAGTCGACCGTGCCTATTACAGGCCAGAATGGTTGACTGCACGGTCGACCGAATCTCTGGCAATTACGGTGTGCACGTTGTGCACATTCCCGACCAGTCGACTGGTCGACCCGTCCCCCATTGCGAACGACCGGGCGGTCGACTGACTGTAACCAGTTTTGGTCTTGGTTTAACACAGTCGACTGACCGGTCGACCGAGAGCCAACGGTCAAATTTTTTTGAATGGCCGGTCGACCGGCCGATCGACCGACACACTGCCCGATTGGCACTAGCGGGCAATTTTTGAAAGCTGTTTTTAAACATGTCTTTAAAATGTGTTTAGTTGAATTTCATGGGTCAATTTCTTCCTTTTAAACCTGGTAAAACTATTCTAAAAATATTTTTCTAAAACCTATATAAAGGATCATTAGGATTGAATAATACACAATAACAAATTCCATTGAAAATAAGTTTTTGCTTTCAAAGAGAAAAAAATTTCAAGTTTCATTTTGTTCTTTTATTTTCAAAGTTTTCCTACTCTTAAAATCTCTCTCTTCTATTTTTTACTCTCACTTACATCCTTGAGCTTCAAATTTAAATTTTACTCTATAGAGTTTTTGTAAGAGAGCTCTAAAGAATAGTGTTTGTTATCTCTTGATCTCCTAGAGCTTGCTATCTCAATCGGCTTTGTGTTGCCTCTGGTGTAGAGAATTAGGTTGGAGAGTTGTGTACTTCGAGTGGTTATAATTCCTTGTTGTAAGGTCCTTTTTTGGAGGATCCAATAGTGGATAGTGAAATCCTTCACGGTGCTCGAACCTTAGAACAAATCTCTTTGTTTGTGATTGTTTTACTGTCTCTATTTATTTATTTATCATTCATTCATTCTTGTCGATCAACACTCATCTCAACAAGATAGAAATTGTGCACCTCAACTCTTATCTAGAGGAATCACGAGGAGAAGTTCAGAGCCCTTCACAGGGAATTCAGCTTCAAGTCTTGTTTTGAGTGATCGGTTGCATCATTTCATATTATATTGTATTAAAATTTTAAATTGATTAGCTATATACCTATTCATCCCCCCTCTAGGTGTAATTTCAATTAGTATCAGAGCCTTGGCATTTAGTTTTGGCTTAACAACCTTAGAGAGATCCTAGTTGCTAATCATTTCATTGACATCTTCATTCTCATCCACTATAGTAAAAATGACCGAAGGTATTAAGACCCCTCCCAAGTTTAATGGCCTTAATTTTTTCATATGGAATGTTAAGATGATCATATTTTTGTAATTCGTAGGAAGCCGAGTTGCGAAGCCGGTGACTAAACTCTTTATGTACCCACTGGTGATGAGGAATTTTTGTCTGATACTGCCACCAAGGAGTTTGATGCCAATATAAAGGCATATTATGCATTGCTTCAAACCTTGAATGATGACGACATAGCTAAGATCATTCATTGCAAATCCACCTACGAGATTTGGTCACTCCTAGTGGTTACTCGTGAGGGAACATCACAATTCAAGAGGGCTAAAATTGATCTCTTGCGTTCCCAATATGAAAACTTCACTATGCATGAAAATGAGTCCATTGATGATGAGTCCATTAATGATAAGATTACAAAATTTACTAAAATAACTAATGATTTTTCTTCTTTAGGTGATGCCATTGATAATAATCAAAAAGTCTGGAAGGTCATTCGTGCACTTCCACCCTCATAGGAAGACAAAGCTACTACATTGAAAGAGTTAAACGACAAAAAAGAGATGGAGCTCATCGGTCTTATTGGCAACCTTAAGACTCATGAGATGGAGAGGAAGGCTAGAGAAGAAACAACACCACAAAAGAAGAAGACAATTGCCTTTAAGTCTACTCGCACCATCTCCGATGATGATGAAGAAGAAGAAGATGATGAGGATCTTTCCCTTCTTGTAAGAAATGTAAGGAGGATGTACAACAAGGCAAAGATCAACAATAGGAGACGATGGCAAGAAAAAGAGGAAAAGAAAATCATCAGTTTCAATTGTCAGAAACCCGGACATATCATTGCCGAATGTCCGGATATCAAAAACAAGCCACCTTCCTTAAAGAAGCCAAAGAAGCCATTTATGAATAAAGCTCTCAAAGCTACATGGGATTCAGAAAGTGAATCCGAAGAGGAGGTGGACACGGTAAACGTGTGTTTCATGGCAAATGATAACATACCTAAGGTAATTTCTGAACCATCCCTTGATGATTGTGATTTAACTATGATGAATTAGGAGATGCATTTATAGAACTTTCAAATAATTAAGATTTTTTAAAGAAAAATATATAAAAAATGAAAAAGAAAAATGAAGTTCTTCAAAATAAAATTATCACTCGTTCTAAAGAAAAGGATGATTTATCTTCCACTCTTTTATCCACACAAAAAATTTTTGATGCATACAAGATTTCATGTAAAGTAAAGTTTCGCATAATTGATGAAAATAAAATTTCTACTTTAAAAACTAAAATCAACACTTTGGGAAATGTTTTAAAGAAATGTGAGTTTGATAAAGCGAAATTAGAGGGCATGTTTTTCAAGAAAAATTCTTCAAAGAGACATATTCAAATTACACATACTCACCTTCTAAATTACACACTAAGCATGCTCATGTACCACATGCTCATCATACACATTATACATTTATGTATGGCAGAGTTTATACATGTACTTATTGTGGCCCGAAAGGGTCACTTAGCTAAATTGTATTTTGATTGTATAAATGCTTCTAATAATAATATTTGGATTCAAAGTCCTAACGTCATATGACCCAAGAAAATATAGGTACCAAAATCAACAACTTTATTATTTGATGTAGGTACACACCAAGGCTCCAAGACGTAGGGAGCGATGGTATCCTGATAGCGGTTGCTCGAGACATATGACTTGGGATATCAATAATTTTGCAACCCTATCAAGGTATTAAGAAGATGGCACAGTCACCTTCGGAGATGACTCAAAGGGTAACATTATCGGTATAGGTAACATTAAAATTGGTTCATCTCTATTGATTGAAAATGTTATTTTAGTTGATGGACTCAAACATAATCTCTTGAGTATTAGTCAACTATATGATTGAGGTTTCAAAGTTATTTTTGATGATTCTTCTTGCAATGTTTTATATTGTAAAATCAATGCTTGCTCCGGATTTCGTGAAAATTATATATATATTATTGATATGTTAAATCTAGATTGCAATGCTAAATGTTTAAATGCTTTCAATGAGGATTCTTGGTAATGGCATAGAAGATTAGGCCATGTATCGTTTGACCATCTATCGAGAATTAACTCTAAAGAATTGGTGAAGGGTATTCCTTACTTGAAGTTTGAAAAGGACCGCATTTGTGATGCGTGCCAACTTGGAAAACAAACCAAGTCCTCTTTCAAATTAATCAAGGATATCATAACATCTAAACCATTAAAGTTAATCTACATGGATTTGTTTGGTCCTACTAAAACTAAGAGTTTAAATGAAAACCGTTTTGTTTTTGTTTTTGTTGACGAATTTTCTCGTTTTACATGAGTTTTTTTTGGAACATAAAGATCAAGCTTTTTGCATTTTAATGTTTTTTGAAAAAGGGTTGAAAAAGAAAAAGATTTTCAATTTACGCATAAGAAGTGATAGAGGTGATGAATTCATTAACCATTCTTTTATCACTTATTGTAAAGAAAATAAAACTAGTCATGAATTATCTTGTCTTAGAACTCCACAATAAAATGGAGTCATTGAAAGGAACAATCATACTCTTTAAGAAATGGTTAGGACAATGATTAGTGAATACGAACTCCCTCAATATTTATTGGCCGAAACCGTAAACACTTCATGTTACATATCAAATAGAATTTATTTTTGTAAAAATACTTTCAAAACTTCTTTTGAAATTTACTATTTGAGAAAGCCTAATATTTCTTACTTTAGATTTTTTGGATGCAAATGTTTTGCTTCAAACACCAAAGATAACTTAGGTAAATTTGATGCTAAAACTTTTGAAGTTTTTTTGTTAATTATTCTAACACTAGCAACTTATAGAATCTTCAATAAATCTACTCTGACAATTTAAGAACCTATGCATGTTAAGTTTGAAGAATCTAATGCTTTTGTTAAGAATGTTATAGAGATTGATTCTTTAGGTGAAGACATGGAAAAAGTAACTTTGAAGGACCCACCTATCCAAGAGGATAAGCTAAAGCTTGATATATAAGGTGAAGTTCAAGAAGTTGAAGTGACCAACACTACCACTTTTAAAAGATTGAAGATTCGTTACAAGTCATCCCAAGGAACTCATCATAGGTGATGTATCAAAGGGGGTAACTACTCACTCCAAACTCCATGATTTTTGTGACCAATTTGCTTTTATTTCTCATATTGAACCAAAGAATATCCTCAAATCCGACGGCGACTCATATTGGTTGCTTGCCACGCAAGAAGAGCTCAATCAGTTTGAGCGCAATCAAGTTTGGTATCTTGTCCTTAGACCCCATGATAGACCAAAAATTGGTACTAAATGAATTTTTAGGAACAAGTTGGATGAGTCAGGTAATGTTGTTAGGAATAAAACTAGGTTAGTGGCTCAAGGTTACACCCAAATCGAAGGTATCAATTTTGAGGAAACCTTTTCACCCGTAGAACGGCTTGAAGTCATACGGATAACACTTGCTTTTACTTCTGATAAAGATTTTAAACTTTTTCAAATGGATGTCAAAAGTGCATTTATAGATAGTTTTATTGAAGAGGAAGTGTATGTTGAACAAACCCCAGGTTTGTTGATCCTACACATCCGGATTTTATTTTCAAACTAGACAAAGCTTTATATGGTTTAAAACAAGCTCCTAGAGCTTAGTATGAAAGACTTTCAATATTTCTTATTTTAAATGGTTTTGTAAAAGGTAAAATAGATACCACTTTGTTTACAAAACATGTAGATAGTGATACTCTTATTGTTCAAATTTATGTGGATAATATTATATTTGGCTCTACTAATGAAAAGCTTTGCAAAGATTTTAAATCATGCATGAAGAATGAGTTTGAGATGTCTATGATGGGCAAGATAAACTACTTCCTTGGACTCCAAATCAAGTAAAGGAGTGATGAGATTTTTATAAATCAAGCCAAGTACACAAGAGAACTCAACAAGAAATTTGGACTTGAAGGGGCAAAGACGAGCAAAACTCCCATGGCTACGACAACAAAACTTGACAAGAATGAACAAGATATAAATATAGACATTAAACTTTATAGGAGCATGATTGGTAGTTTACTATATTTAACGGCTAGTAGGTCAGATATTATGTTTAGTGTATGTCTATGTGCTAGATTCCGATCTTGTCCTAAAGAGTCCCACTTGATTGCGGTAAAACACATTATTAGATATCTTAAGAACACTATTGGAATGGGCTTATGTTATTCAAAGACTGGACAATTTTTCATGACGAGTTTTCAGATGCTGACTATGCTGGTTGTAGAGTGGATAGGAAGAGTACAGGTAGAATCAGTCAGTTTCTAGGAAATTATCTTGTTTCATGATCTTTCAAAAAATAAAATTTTGTAGCCCTCTTAGTCGCTGAGGCGGAGTATGTTGTGACTAGGGCTTGTTGTGCACAAGTCCTTTGGATGAAACATACTCTCCTTAATTATGATTTGCATTATGATCATATTAAGATATTTTGTGATAATACTAGTACTATTCATATTACTATAAATACAAATCAACATAGTAAACCAAAATACATAGAAATTCGATATCACTTTCTTAGAGATCATTATGAGAAAGGTGATATTGAAATTAATTATATTTCAACTGATTTTCAACTAGAAGATATTTTTACTAAGCCACTTGATTTTAACAGATTCTCTTTCATTTGTGGAGAACTAAATATTTGTATTGTTAATTCATGAGTTTTCCTTTTGATATAATCTACATATGTATTAATTTTTGGTTGTTTTTACTTACCCTTTTTGATACATGACAAAAGGGGGAGAAGTATTTATGAGTATTTATTGGTATTTGTTTGATCATGCTCTTATACAATGCCTTTATCATATAACTTGTTGATAATCTTGTACTTGATAGCTAGCATAACTTGAGGGAGAGTTTTTACAAAGCTCTTTCCTAGATTTTCTTTTAAATAGCTCACATATTTTGTCATCATCAAAAAGGGAGAGATTGTTGGCCCAAAGGTTACAATTCTCGGTTTTGTGTTTTGATGATAATAAATCATATGAAGTTATTTGGTACTAATCAAGTTCAAGAGTGTATTTCAGGGTTCAAAACGATCTAACAGGTTCTGTATAAAGGAAGGTGTTGATGGCTCAAGGGTACTCAAGTATGAGATCATAGCTCAAAACTCTCAACATCACTCAAACATCACTATCAGAGAAGCCTGCTTGAAGATTCCTTGTAGTCGATTAGAACCTTATAAGAAACTAGTTTGTTAAAGAGAAGAATATAGATTTGAGGCTCAAAGATATACACACGCAAAAATATACGTTTTCAAAAGTATGATTTTGACATGTTTGATTTTGATACTTGTTCCATATTTTTCAAAAAATTTCTATCTCTGTTTAGAACTTGTATCTCATAGCTATGCATATCTTCCCTCTTTCAAAATTCAAACAAAAATTATTTGAAAATTTTTGGTATCTTCAAAAATTCCTTGACCTAATTTTTTTGGCCTAGGTCAGTCGATCGGGCGGTCGACCGTGCCTATTACAGGCCAGAACGATCGACCACACAGTTGACCGAACCTCTAGCAAT
Organism: Agave tequilana; assembly: GCA_038442645.1. Taxonomy (NCBI): domain Eukaryota; kingdom Viridiplantae; phylum Streptophyta; class Magnoliopsida; order Asparagales; family Asparagaceae; genus Agave; species Agave tequilana. The sequence continues at coordinate 70,344 of JAVJIF010003583.1, read as the reverse complement.
TGGGGTGTGCATGTTGTGCACATTCCCGTTGACTGACCGGTCGACCGGTCCCCTATTGCGGTCGACCGGGCGGTTGAGCGACTGTAACCAGTTTTGGTCTCGGTTTAAAACAGTTGACCGACCGGTCGATCGAGAGCCAACAGTCAAAATTTTTTGAATGGCCGGTCGACCGACACATTGCCAGATTGGCAGTTACGGGCAGTTTTTGAAAGCTATTTTTAAACATGTTTTTTAAAACATGTTTAGATAAATTTCATGGGTCAATTTCTTCCTTTTAAACCTGGTAAAACTATTCTAAAAATATTTTTCTAAAACCTATATAAAGGGTCATTAGGATTGAATGATACACAACAACAAATTTCATTGAAAATCAAGTTTTTGCTTTCAAAGAAAAAATTTCAAGTTTTATTTTGTGCTTTTATTTTCAAAGTTTTTCTGCTCTTAAAATCTCTCTCTTATGTTTTTCACTCTCTCTTACATCTTTGAGTTTCAAGTTTAAATTTTATTCTATAGGGTTTTTGTAAGAGAGTTGTAAAGAAGAGTGTTTGTGATCTCCTGATTACCCAAAGCTTGCTATCTCAATTGGCTTTATGCTGCCTCTGATGTAGAGATTGAGTTGGAGAGTTGTGTACTCCAAGTAGTTGTAATTCCTCATTGTAAGGTCTCTTTGTGGAGGATCCAATAGTGGATAGTGAAATCCTTAATGACGGTGAAGGCGGGGACATAGAACGGTAGCTCAAACCTCAGAACAAATCTCTTTGTTTGTGATTGTTTTATTGTCTCTATTTATTTGTTTATCATTCATTCATTCTTGTCGATCAATACTCATCTCAACAAGATAGCAATTGAGCACCTCAACTCTTATCTAGAGAAATCACAAGGAGAAGTTCAGAGGCTTTCACGGGGAATTCGGCTTCAAGTCTTGTTTTGAGTGATCAGTTGCATTATTTCATATTATATTGTATTGAATTTTTAAATTGATTATCTATACACCTATTCACCCCCCTCTAGGTGTAATTTCATATATTTCATTAGTGTGCTTAAAACGAGAGCAACAACAAGAAGATCCAGAGAAAGGCTTTAATCTGACTCGTCAACGGAAGACAAGAATCACCTTCCACCGCTACATGAAGATCCCAGCATTAAATAACGGGAGATTCACTCAAACCCTCCTCTCTTTTGTAATGAAATTTGTTCCGTTGTAATCTTTCATTCACTCAAAGAAATTTTACTTCCCTCAATTTTTCGACGAAACACATCAAAGGTCAAATATATATTGGATTGGTATCTAAAAAGGATATCAATGATAAGCAAGAGTGTACGTGGTCTGTTGACTTCGATTATGCAGGAGATCTTGACAAGCGCAGTTTATGACAGGGTATGTCTTCACAATGTCCCAAGCACCGGTGAGTTGGCGCTCAACTTTATAGTCTACATTTGCTTTGCCGACAACAAAAGCAAAGTATATAGCCATGATAGAGGCTATAAAGGAGGACATTTGGCTTCAAGGTTGCTTGATGATTTGGGGATCAACATGATCAGTTGAGGATCAATAGTGAAAGCATGAGTGCTATCTATTTGGCTAAGAACCAGGTCTATCATGCACGGACGAAGCACATCGACGTTAGATTTCACTTTGTTAGAGAGATTCTCAAAGAAGGCGATCTGATGCTTGAGAAGATTCACACAAAAGAGAATCCGTCAGACATGCTTACCAAGATGGTTTCGGGAGCCAAATTCAAATATTTTAAGAATGTACTCCACATCCTTCTAGTTGCTTGAGTTCGATGGAGCTAGTTTGGAAGAACTACATGTGGCTTGATCTCCTAGGAAAGGGATACATAGGCAACCATAATGGTACATCTCGTTTGCTGAGTTGACATAGTGATTCATTGGTAATCGGCTTATATTTGAGAAATCATCCCCGAGATGGAAAAAATGTGGGAGACGATTTAAAAAATCAAGGAGGTAGAGTTTTTAAACTTATCTGGTATAACATAGAATTTTGAAGCAGGGAATGGGTCAGTCGATCGCCTAGTCGACCAACATGCACAACAGCAAAAAAAGGAACAGGTCAGTCGACCGCCCGATCGACCGATCCGCAAGTTTGAAAATTGTAGAAGCGCGTTGGTTGACCTCCAGTCCACCGACCTACAGAGCAGAAGTCAAAGCACAGTCAGAGTATGGCTTGACGGTCGACCACATACGACAGTCAAAGTTGTCCATCGACTGCCCGATCGACCGATCAACAGATAGCAGAGGAGTTGGAGCGCTTGTTAAATTAGCCTAGTGGTCGACTGGCCGATCGACCGCTACATGGATCCGTGATCGCTCGGTTGATCGACTGTCCAGTTATGCAGTTTCATAATTGGATTTTGAATTGTTTTCATAATCGACCTTTGGTTTCTTTTTCTTCGTGGATTCTCTGGCTATATATTGAGGGGTGTTGTACCTTGTAACGTGTATTAGTGATTCGACTAATAAGATCTCTCTCCCTTCTACCCCGAGGATGTAGGCATATTGTCAAACCTCATTAAATCTCGTATTTTTCTACTTTGTTCGCTGTTCGAACATTTGTGCTTGTTCTCGACAACCATGATCGTGATTCTTAACCTATAGTGGACGCAACAAAATTATGGTTCAACCGGATCAAATTGAATGCCAACGTCCCATGCAATCTGATGACTCTAGAATACATTGCCCAAACCCGAACCCAACCCGATCACCCTAACCCAAACTCTAAAGGGATTTTTAAATTTTCATGCTCGGGTTGAGATCAGGTTAGTTGCGATTAGTCGGTTTCAAGTCAGGTTTAGTTTAGATATATATTATAATGAAATAAATTTAAAACTCCTACAGTATTGAATAAATATTAAATAAAAGCACATTTATAACTAAAAAATAAAAGTAAGTTATGCATAATGTGTGCATATAATAATATACTATATGTCATACGGAAAAATTATAAATATATAATATACTCAACGACATCCAAGTGGAGTTGGAATTTTTCATTTCATACAATTCTTTCTATGTAATATTTCTTTTAATTTTGCCAAAAAGTTCTAGATTAACTTTGAGGTTCATTATAATTTAAATCTTGACATGTATTGTATGTATTGTATGAAGTATATTATATAGACATACGTGCATGGAATCCCGGCCTGTTGCCGCCGGATATTGAATAAATTTCTGAGAATTCTCCTTCCACTTACTCCATAGTGAAAAGTGGCAAAGTCCTTTTCTTCGTGAGACTGCCACTTTTGGGTCGGTCATTACTTTCGCGCGGTCCGGTACTCTGCTCATATGCTGTAGTACCCATTCTAACATGCTTCTACACCCCGTCTGCGTTCGGACACGTGGCGACTTATGCCCGGATGGAACATTTGATCTCCCTTGCTATTCTGTTCTGTTGGAGCATCTGAACGCATCACGACAGAAAAGAGTGCGTCTTCCTTCCATCATCGCTAGCCGACAAGCGGAGTTCGCTTCTGGTACTCTGCATCTTTTTCTAACATGTTCCTACACCCGGTCTGCGCTAATACAGGTGGCAGACACAGGTCAGAATGGAAGATTCAATATTGATCCTGCTATTCTATTCTCTCGGAGCATTTGAACACAGCCGTGAGAAATTTCTCTGAGAAAAGGGTCGCCAATCAGGCCTCGCCCTCAACGTGAACACAATCATCGTTATTCGTAGAATAGAAAAGGACAAATCTAGCTAACCTCTCTCCTTCTACAATCAAAGGATGCCGGCGCAGCGAGGCTCGGGCGATGTCTATATCATCTCTGCATTGGCAACCATTGTGGCCCTTGCTGCAGGCTACGTCGCCACGGACAAGGGGCAGAAAGCACTCGACGATACTACGGCGGCCCGTTACTTGGCACCGCTGGACGTCTTCGCATTCTCTATACTCGCCGCCATCCTCTCATCCATTGCATCCAGAAGGTTTCAAGCACTAGATGAATTCCCGGCGATCTTCTTCATGTTTGCCGCATGTTCGGCCGCGGATATCCTTCTCCAGGGCCGCAGCTTGGCGTGGATCGTTTACGTGCCTTGCGGGATTCCAGTGATGTTCCTCGCGTACAAGGTCAGTCGACTACTCTTCTCCTGGGTTTCTACAGCAATTCTTCCTCTACTGCTTGATTTCTTCATTTATGGAATTGGAATGCTCAAGAGAATGGTGACAAGGCTCAAGAGAATGGTGACAGAGGAGCCGGGTGCAGAAATTGTGTGATGATCACAGCCAAAGCCTACTTAGAAAATATGATGTACGCGTGTTGGTTGTATTCTGTACTTAAGTAACTAAAACAACTAATCGTGAAAAGATTACTGTCCTAAAAGAATTAATTTTCTTATATTTATAAAATTCTGTGCCGCAAAACATCCTGTTGTTTAGAAGTTTGTTCATTATACTATATTTACTGGTCACAGACCTTTCGTTTTGTCACACTTGTTCTGAATTTGTTTCATTTATTATTGTAATGAAATAAAAGAGAATTGTACGGACGCTACCCTCGGTCCTTTTGTTCCTGCGTGTGGCACCTGGGCGAGGCTTGATGAATGAAGGGGCAAGAGGAGAAGAGGAGGAAGGAGCAGGAGGAGAAAGAGAAGAGGAAGAAGGAAGAAGAGGAGGAAGAGGACAAAGAGAGAAAGAGAAAGAAACAACTTGTGGAGAAGAGGAAAAAGGAGGAGGAGAAGAAGTAAAAGAGGATGAGGGAGGAGTTAGAGAAGTAGGAGGAAGAGAAAAAAGAAAGGAGGAGGAGGATATCAAGCATGAGAAAGTTGAAGTAAGTATTGCAGGTGCAGATTTTTCAACTTTTACTATAAATTTAACTCAACAAATACTTGATATCCAAAAAGATAAAGCTTCCGAGGAGAAAATTCAAGAACATACTCTCATTTTTAAAGGAAGCATTAAAAGGAAAAGTTGTGGATGTCTCTAAAAGATCAATAGAAAGGGGTGTCAAAGAACGCAAGCATACTGAAAGAAATCACGATGACTCCGCTTTTGTTTATTCAAAACAAAAGAAGAAAACAATTGAAGAAACTATTCTACAGGCTGTGGCACAGATTTCTGCCCCTGATTTCGACACGACATAGAAGGATGACACTTAGTCGAAAACCAGGGATTTGAATGAATGCATTATCTACAGAAATCTGCCGCAAAAAAAACAAGCCCTCATCAATTTTTTTTGGACAAATCCACCTCTGAGTAAGTTATTTTTTTATTTCAATTTACATTCCATATATGTTGTTATTATTATTATTATTATGATAATTCAAGAATTAATTTTAATTTTTTTTGTAGTGCTATTGCAAATCAGGATCCTGATAATGAAATAATAATTGCCAAAAATGACATAGTGGATCTAATATTTAGTAAAGATTTAGATGCTAATATCATTCACTTCTACATGAAGCATCTAGAGGTGGATTAAAAAGTATATTCTTTCGCAGTGAAGCTTGGATAAACATATCTTCTCTCTTTTATATTTAATTCCAATATGTGATATTATATACTGTATAACTTTATGTTTTTAATGGTTATTTTCATGGGACTACGACTTTACTCGCAGTTATTATTCTTAAGGCCGAATAAGTTGAGTACGAATCAGGTCACAGTGAACTTATAAAGAAGGATAAGATGAGTGCGACCTTGGTCGCAGTTTATATTATTCAGGCAGAATAAGTTGATAGTGTTCATAGTCGCAATGAACTTATTCTTCTTGAATAAGTTGGCTGCGACCTTGCTCGCTATTATCATTATTCAGCTATAATAAGTTGGTTGCGAACTTTCTTTGCTGCTATTATTGTTCAGCCAAGAGAAAGTTGACTGCGACCCAGGTGGCAGTCAAATTTTTCTTATTGAGAAAGCTCGTTGCGACCTTGGTCGCAGTTTTTATTTTCATATAAGTTCAGATATTAATAATGCATTGTATTATTAATCTTTCTATGTTTGATTTATCTTGTTTTGACAACATGGTGTTGTATCTAAAACCAGAGATCAGGAAGAATATTTCATCAAGAACTTACTAAAAAACCGGACTAGTGATATATATTTGATGTTCTTCCCAATCAATCATAAATACAGTGTCGATGAAGCTAGATTCCACTGGACCCTGTTGTTTTTGAATTGCCATACACAAGATTGATTTTTTATCACTATTTGGTTCAAGTGGATAAATCAAGAAATATATTAAAGTTGTACTAAACAGATGCTAGAACATCTTGCATTCTCTTATTCTCTGAATTAAATGTCATTAAAATTGAATGTTATTTATTCCTCTTGAAAATGCAGAAAGATAGATTGTTACAGATTTTTGAACAAAATTTCAATAAAAGGTTGAAGAAAGCCTATATAAAGTATGCAAGATGTCCCCAACAGGCTAACATATATTATTTATGAGGTTTATATAAAATAATTTCTTACTGATTTATAGGAAAATTTTAATCTCATATATCATTTTTTTTGTACATTTTCAGTGTTGATTGCGCTTTATATGTATGCAAATACATTGAAAGTATAGTATTTGGAGATCCTTCAACAGTTAATGATGTTAACAGATACCACTATAAAGAAGCTGAGAGGCGAACTTACATACATGATACTTGTAGACAAAGAAAAAAGTTGGGATGAAGAAACAAATAAAATTAGAAGAATGATATTTGAAAATTGACATTTGAAGATTGACATTCATTAATATTTTTTTGTATTATAAATGTTTAGGAATACAATTTTTATTTAACATTCATTCATTGTTTTTTATTTAACATATACGAAATAAAGAATTTTGAATTTTCTTAAATATTCTAGTTATAAAGCAATTCTGATGGATAATTTAATGAAATTTATCTTGATTTTATTCAAATGTTATATACTGCGATCATATTGGTTGTTTTCCATTCTGAAAAATGAAACCAAGACTATGATCAAAGTCGCATTTTATAAATAAACTTACTGCCTCGACAATATAAATTGCGACCAAAGTCACATTTATAACATCAGCCGACTGTATCGATTATTTATATTGCGACATAGGTCACTGTACAAATAAGTTACCATAAGTTTATTTCCAAATTAATAAAAAAAACTTGGGAGTGCAACACAATTCAGAAAATATCATTATATTGTATATTTTATTCGAATTGCGACCTTCGTCGCTATCCTTAATAAACCAAGACGAAGTTCCTGAATGCGACCCAGGACGCACTGATTAGAAAGCTTTATAGCGTGATACTGCGATCATGGTCGCAGTAATCAATAACGACTTGCAATATTTTAATATAGATGTCGTAATTTTGTAAAATATTTTTAGAAATAATAATGTAAAAAAAAGTAAATCTGCTAATCACGGCGTAATAGACCGTAATAAACCCAAAGAATATTAGTCTTGCAGTCTTCCAGCCATAAATGATTGCATTAAATAACTTATTATTTTTTTAGCCAGTTTTTGAAAATTGAACAATCACCTAAAAAACAAAAACTTTTCAAAAACCCATATAATAAATTTCGGTCATGTTCTCGCCGTTTGAGAGCATGAACCTTTTGGACTTCCTAAATGTATTATATATTAAGGGTCTCCTTTAAAGAAAAACAACAGTCTAGATTACATTTATAAAATTCGGCTCAGAAAATTCCCAAAAAAACTTAAAAATGTCTTCTCCATCATCTTCTCCTGAAAGAAGCAATTCCTCTAATGATGATTGGGAATATTATTCTGATATATTCCTTCGATACAGGGTCGGAGGATGAGCTTGATGCGGATGACGCTTTCTAGGAGTTCATGTATGATTCGAAGTACCACTCTGAAGAGGAAGAAATCGAATAAGCGACTCACGGTACTGCGGAGGAAGAAGAGGAGGAAAGCGAGACGGAACACGAAAACCATCATAATATAGATGATTATGATGCTGATGACGAGGACGACTAGAATATTTCTTTGTATTCATCATCCAAAAATCATTATTTTTATCTTTGTAGGCATTTTAATTCCTTTATTTTGTAATGTTAATTATATAAATATATTTTTTCTAATTTAAATTTTAGTGCCCTATCTTCTTAGATTTGTGTGAAAAGTGAATTGTCATGGAAAATTGTTTTGGTGTTTATCGAAATTTTTTATTTTTTTTGATACAAACTGTGATCAAGATAGCATGTTTTCGCCAAAAATTGCGACTGTGATCCCAATCCTTAAAATGTGATAATCTACAGGAATAGATAAAGATTGCGACTAAGGTCGCAGTAAAAAACAAGACAGTTTCTTGTTATTATATCTAAATTATACAAAAACCAGCGACCAGAGTCGCAGATCTAAAAGGCTAACTAAAAAGTATAATCGTATATGGGACCATGGTCGCAGTGATTATTATAAAAGTCTAAATTTTACTTTATACAATATTAAATTAGTAACATAATTAAAAACTTGAATATAATAATTCATACAGAACAAGAGCAGCAAACAACCCAAAAATAGATTTATTACATTTCAACTATGACTCAAGTCGTAGTTGTTTGAACCACTTTGTGGATGAAATATTGATGACAACGACTAAAGTCATAGTCAACACGAATAATCAGGCTGCCATTATATTCAAATAATATGCAAACTACGTCCATAGTCGCAGTGCAATTAATTTAAGTAAAATTTTTGAATACGCCATCATGGTTGCATTGATATTAAAAAAAATTAAAATTTTACTATATTCAATCAAATTATTAAAAAGTATAACATAATACATTGGTAATATAAGTTATAAGTTTTAATGTAATAAATCATATGGAACAAGAGCTGCGAACAACGTGAAATACAATATTACCTGAATTGCGACTCTGATCGCAGTTCAATGATATACCTTTTACATTAACACTGTGACCTTGGTCGCAAACGATACAAGAAGATGTAGAAATGAAGGCTTTCTTCGTTTCAGGTAGCCGCAACTTGAAACTACTTCCTCTGCAAATAAAAAGTAACGAAAATGTTTGAAATATCGAACTTAAATTCAAAAGATTTAAATAGAAAAATTTCATGCCAATAATGGACAACCAGTCCTGTAATGGCTCAGCTGTTGACAGTTTTCACACTTACGCTGCTTCACTTCCTTCTATGATATAAAATCTTTAAAACCAGACTTTAGCCTGGATGCACCTTTAGGCCTCCCCTTGGTAGCTACAGGACCAATTAGATCGCATATAGTCAATTCTTCACCATCTCTCAATACCATAACTGATCCACTATAACCAACATTAGTTTCAGACTGTGATGATTAAACATTTAATATCCTGGATTTGAAGTCATTACTGATTTCTACAGCAAATCTTTCCAACGCAGCATCCAACTTTGAAAGATGGATATCCGAATCAGACATTATTTCTTGAATTGCATTAAATTTGGCTCGCAGTGTCTACAGTTTAGCAGTTCTTCGCATGCCTTGATTTGGAAAAGGTCTAATTTCATGTTCAATTGCAACATTCTTATAACGGGCATTCAACCTCCATCTCTGTAGTATATAGGATTCTGGTATATGTGTCACATGATTGCGCCATAAAATGCACAGAATATTGAAAATACACTTAGAGGGGGTGAATAGTTGTATGGCTAATCTAATGACAAATGATGTGAAATTTAAAAACTAAATGCAACACACTTAGTGTAACCAAAGAGTGTAGCTGAATTTTCGGTGAAGGGCTCTGGACTAACTCCTCTTGATTCCTCTAAATAAGAGTTGATGTGCTATTTGAAGCTCTCTTAGTTCAACACTGTTGGCCCAGAGGCCTTCCACTCTAGTTTTGATGATGATTAACTCATGTAGTTATGTTTACTAATAATCTTGTGATGTTTAGTTTCAGATCTTTAATCAAGATATTAGTAGGTGATTAGCTTCAACAAAGGTGTTTTGGAGCTTCTCACATGGTGATTCAAGATTCCGAGCAACAAGATCATATATAGCACTCGTTGAAGTCAAGCTCGGTGGATCACAATTTGGATCGAGTCAGCTTGAAGACGGAGTTCGTCAAGAAGACCTCGGTACCTAGTTTAGATTTTGTTTTAGATCCTTTTGTAAAGATTAGAATAGTGTGATATGCTCATGTCCACAACACACACACGTTTCACGTTTTGGATATTGGTTTTCGGTTTTTGGTTTAACCGATATTGGTTTTCATGAATAGATAGTATCAATACAAGTTTACATTGTTTAAATGTATATTAGATATGTTCTATATACATGTATGCTTTATATCTTAGACAAACTTAGTTTGATATGCCTATTCATGTATTTGGTGTTTTGGTATTTTAACAAAATATATTTTCGTATTTAAAGTCAAAAACATGGATATATATATGTTTTATGTATATTGGATTTCTATCCATATGCAACATGCTTCAAAGTGTTTAAGTATCATGTTTTTTATTTGAATGAGTTTTGGACAAAACGTATTTTCATATCAAAAATCCAAGTTTTAGAAAATACGGGTTTTATTTTTCGGCAAAATTTATAAGTCACAAAAATGGTTCAAAAAGTTTGCATTATGTGTTGAAATTTTTAACACATGTTTGTATATCAAATATAATGTTAGAAACTATTTTTGTGGATTTTTCAGAATAATAAAAACCAAGTTTTTCTGTCCCAGATTGCTGCCTGCCATGCTTTGGCGGTCGACCGGGATGGTCGACCGGACCCAGATGTTGGCCCAAAGGCCTTCCACTCTAGTTTTGATGATGATTAACTCATGGAGTTATGTGTACTAATTATCTTGTGATTTTAGTTTCAGATTATTAACCAAGATATTAGTTGGTGTTTAGCTTCAACAAGATGATTTGGAAGCTTGCACATGTTGATTCAAGAGCCCAAGCGTCAAAGATCATACATTGAACTTGCTCGGTGAATCAAGAGTTTTTGGATCGAGCCGACTTGGAGATTGCGCTCTAGCTTGGAGATTGCGCTCTACAAGAAGACTTAGGTATCCATAGTTTTAGTTTGTGTTTAGAACCTAATTGTAAAGATTAGAATAGTATGATAATGCTCAAGTTCACAACACACACGTTTCATGTTTTGAATATTAGTTTTTGGTTTTTCGGTTTTAGGTTTAACCGATCTTGGTTTTCATGAATAGATAGATCAAAACAAGTTTACATGGTTTAATGTATACTAGATTTGTTCTATATACATGCATGCTTCAACTCTTAGACAAACTTACTTTGATATACCTATTTCATGAGTTTTATGTTTTGGTATTTACAACAAAACATATTTTTGGACTTAATGACAAAAATCATGATATATATATGTTTCTTGTATATTGAATTTCTATTCATATACAATATGCTTCAAAGTGTTTAAATATCATATTTTTGTATCATGGATGAGTTTTAGACAATGTGTATTTTCTATTCAAAATACAAGGTTTTAGAAAATACGGTTTTTGGTTTTTGGCAAAATTTCTATGACACAAAAATAGTCAAATATGTTTGAAATTTGTGTTAGGATTTTTAACACAAGTTTGTATTTCAATATAAAATGATAAAACTATTTTTGTGGAATTTTAGAGATTTTGTGGGATTTATTATAATATTTTTCCCCAGATTTCAGACCTGATTTTTGTCTGCCAGGCTTGGCCGGTCGACTGGTACGGTCGACCGCACCAAAGAAGCCAGTCGACCGATCCGGTCGACTGACGTGCACGGATACGTGCACGCTGGCTGACTCTGTATCCGGTCGACCGAAGCGGTCGACCGACGGAGAGCTGTTGGCTCTCAGGAATTCTCGGTCGACCGAGGCGGTCGACCGGTAGCCACAACGGTTCAGAATTTGATCGTTGGGCGGTCGACCGGGCCGGTCGACCGGCTGGGTAAATCTGGCAAATATTCTGTAAACGGCTAGTTTTCTAAATTGCCTATAAATACCCCATTTGAGAGAGTTTTTCTCTAAGAATTTTTGGCTAAAATTTTCTATCTCTCTGGTGTTTTTGCTGCAAGAAAAATAGGTTTTTGGATTCAAAGTGAACAATCTTTTGTGTTTTTGATTAGGGTTTGAAAACCAAAGAAAAGGGATTTTGGGAAAAGCTTTTGTTTGAACTTCTATATCTTGATTTCATTTGTTTCCCAAAGGTTTTTCTTTGAGTTGCTGGTTTCATATCCCTTGGTTTTCTCCACACTTGAGCTAAAAACTACTATCTATATCTATAGGATATTTGTGTGGGAAAAGAGATTGTTTGTGGTTGTGTTGACCACCAAGTTGTAACCCAATCTTTACTTGCTTTGTGCTTTGGGTTGTATCCCTCAAATTGTGAGGTGATCCTTGTATTGGTTTGTGATTGGGAGTTTGGTGTATTGGTTTGGAGTTTGCCTCAAGGAGGAGGTTGTGATTGTTGGAGTTTGCCTCAAGGAGGAGGTTATATTTGTAAAGAGAGGAGTTGGGTACTCCTTGTGAGAGTTCTTTGTGGACTAGCTAGTGGATTAGAAATCCTTCGTGTGTCGAAGGCAGGGATGTAGAGCTGGGTGCTCGAACCTCGAAACATATCTCTGTGTTTGCGATTGATCCATTGACTCTCTCTACTCTCTCTTTACTTTGTGCCTTGCATTTATTTACATTGCTCATTCATATTTGCTTGGCTTGGTTGTGTGCATCACTTGTTGATAGCACTTGAGTGTAAATTTGTATTAAGTTTTTAAATTCCGCATTTAGTTCATAGATTAGCATTGTCACCTATTCACCCCCCTCTAGGTGACTTTTCACCAGAGTCGGTCGACCGGACCGGTCGACCGACGTGCACAAAACGTGCACGCTGGCCAGCCACTTGGGCCGGTCGACCGAAGCGGTCGACCGACTGCAAGTACCCCACTCTCGGGTGGGGGCGGTCGACCGACCGGTCGACCGTAAGGCGTGGGCGGTCGACCGAGCGGTCGACCGGCCAGAGAGCATTTGCTCTCTGGATTAGGACGGTCGACCGGGCGATCGACCGCTAGCCTCCAACGGTCAAAAATTTGACCGTTGGCGGTCGACCGGGCGGTCGACCGCCAGCCGCCAAGGCTGACAATTCAGCCCAACGGCTAGTTTTTGATTGGGGCTTTATATACCCCATCTCTTTAGGGTTTTGGCTAAGGTTTTTGAAAGAGAAAATTTCCTACTTTCTTAAGTGTTTAAACAAGATTTCAAAAGTATTTTAGAGCTTCAAAAGATCTATCTTCTTTTTGTTTTTAGTGTTTGGAAAAATCAAAGAAAATTTGGATTTGGGATATTTGCTAAGTTCTTCATTTCTATCAAATACAAGTTGTTTTCCCAAGTACTTTTCTTTGTGCTTTTGTTTCCAAACTCTTGGTTTTTCACACTTGAGCTATATCTCCTATCCTATCTATAGGATCTTTTATTTGTGGGAAAATTGGTTTGTGGTTGAGATATACCACTTTGTTGCAACCCTCCTTCTTGTGTTGAGATCCCTCTTCGGTAGAGGATTGGATTGGTGGGAGTTCGGTACTCCGGTCTTCGGTAGACCTCTTGTAATTGGTGGAGTTCGGTACTCAGATCTTCGGTAGACCTTTGTAATTTCCTCAGTGGATATATTGGAAACCCTTCACGGTGGTGAAGGCGGGGATGTAGAGCTCGGTGCTCGAACCTGGAAACAAATATTATTGTTTGCATTTGATCCATTGACTCTAACTCTCTCTCTTTGTTCGTGCCTTGCATCTATTCATATTGCTCATTCATTTATTATATGCTTGGATTGTTTGTGTGTGCCTCACTTGTGCTTAACCACGAGAGCTTCATATAGCGCCTCAACTCTTATTCAGAGGAATCAAGAGGAGTTGGTTCAGAGCCCTTCACGGGGAACTCGGCTACACTCGTTGGTTGCACGAAGTGTTGTTACAATTTATTTTAATTTTCGCATTTAGTTCATTAGATTAGCAGTACACCTATTCACCCCCCCTCTAGGTGTACTTTCAATTGGTATCAGAGCCTACGCTCCTGATATATGGTTTAACCACCTAGGAGTGTGATCTTGATTTGCTAATCTTTCATTTACATTTGCACGTATATTGTTTACACACACTCATGGATTGCATGTCACCTCCCATGTTTGATGTTTCCAACATTGACATGTGAAATTTAGGATGTCCATGTACCTAAAAACTCTAGGCTTGCATGTTTTCCTTGCCGCTACCAAGAGATCCTATCTTGGTGAAAGCAAGCATATAGAGGCCAATGCACAAACCCTTGAGGCACTTAGAAGCATGCTTACTAAAGAATATCTTATGCTTGTTTCTAACTATGATTCCGCCTTTGCAGTGTGGAACACGTTGACCACCTCCAAGCTTCAATTGCCAATCTAGACGGAGGATGAATCTAGTGGAGAATCCGAGCCACAATGCTTTATGGTCCAAGGGAATGACTCCCTTGAGGTATATTCGGAATCTCAATTAGATTGTGATGATGCTAGTTCTTCTAGTAATGAGTATGTTGATCCTAACACTTTAAATGAAGAACTTTCTATTGTTTGTGAAAAACTTTTAAAAAAATATAATCTTTTGAAAAAGAAGACTTTTGCATTAAATAAAGAAAATGAAAATTTGTCTTCTAAACTTGATTTGGTTTTGCAAGAGAAGGAAGAGATCTCTAGTGAACGTGACTCACTTAAATCTCAACTAGACCTTGCCATAAAGGAAAATGAATTTTTAAAATCTAAAAATGATTGTGAAATAATTTTGAAGAAAAATGAAAACTTGTCTTCAAAAGTTAATTTTGTTTTAAAAGAAAATGATTCTTTGAAAATAAAAATTGCTTCTATTTCAAAGGATTTAGAAATTTGTTTAAAGAAAAAGAATCTTTGAAAAATGATATAGTTTCACATGTTTGCCATGCTAGTGTAGCTTCACCTAGCTCACCTATTGTATGCACCTCTTCTTCTAAGATTGATAATGATATTTGTATGCTTAAGAAGAGTGTGGATTGTTTGGGCTCCACTTTGAGCCATTGTGCCAAGAACCATACACATTTGGAATCCATGTTTCGAAAGAAACAAATTCCATCTATGCATGCACACCATACACGGCATACACATGCTCCTCACGGTCACACCCATCACATGTATGCTCATGTGTACACTTGTACACATTGTGGACGTAAGGGCCACCTTGCTAAATTTTGCTATGATAAGATACATGATGTAAATTTAGCAACTAAATTTGTTTGGATTAGAAAAGGTGCTAACCCCCATGGACCCAAAAGAGTGTGGGTACTAAAGACCACCCCTATTATATTTGATGTAGGTGTGGGCTCTCGCATGATGTGAGAGCGTTGGTGCCTTGAGGTAGATGCGTTCCGAGCTTTATGAGGACTATTTGGATGCATCACTCTCAAGGGAAGTTTTGGTGGGAGGACCACCTCGGTTTGGAGAACTAGAGAAGTGCCTTCATCGGTTTTGGTATCGATCTCTAACTCCCGTTTATATTTACATGCTTTTCACATTATTGAGTTTTAGCATGTTTTGATTAGTATGTTAAATGCCATGATTATTAGACCATTGACATGCATGTATAGCATTTGAGATCACCCATGTTTATATGGACCATTATTTTTGTGTTCTCGCATATGTTTAGCTATCATGTTTATCATAACTCTAATAGCATGTGGATTTACATAATGATCGTATTTATGTTTATCATGTTGGTTTATGTCTTGTTTATGCTTCATGATTTGATTACATGTTTGGATGTTAGTTTTCATTAAAACTTGGATATATACTTGTACATCTAATGAGCCACAAATAGACTTTTATATGTTTGTGCTTCCATGCTCATTTGTGCTTGTTAAATGTACTAGTATAGCCTAGTTTTGATGATTCATGCATTTTAACTTGTATTTCCCATCTTAGACATATTTTATGATCATGTGTTTTCACTTCATGTATATGACTATTTTGTCAAAACCTTAAGATATACATGTATACCCCTTGAGTCATTTGCTTTTCATGCAAATCTTTATTATGAACTCAATTATATTTAGGGATATGTATGTATACTTCTTATTTTGTCAAAACATACATATGCCTTGAAGTATAAATTATTTTAATGAAAATTTAGTTTTGACGATTTTTATGTGTTCATGTTTAAAGGAATTTCAATTGAGCTTATTGCCTACATTTCATGATTATGTTCTTCACATTTTATTTGTACACTCACCTTTCTTATTTACTCCTGCTTTGTTTTCATGAGTCATATTCATGCTTCATTGACTTTGAGTGTTGGCTATCATGTGAGTTTCATATTTTATGAAAAATATTTTTGTTTTATTCCTTACTTGAAGAATTTCGTACTAGTTTTTAAAATTTTCTTATAACTAGTTCGTATTCTTTATTTTGGAAGAGTTTTCAAACATATTCTATGTTCAAACCTATTTTTGAAAACCCTTTCCTTTAAAGGGCAGTTGGTTGGGCGACCATGCCTTGTATGCTCTTTATTGAAAATCATTTTAAACATGTGCATGAAATGGGTGGTAGGTGATATGAGGTATACACTTGATCTTATTGTTGTTTCAATTGGTATCATTGGACTTTTTCAATTGGTATCAATATTGACATTTTTTTTGTATACTCATATATTTTTTATGTATATATGCTTACATTTAAAATAGTATCAATTTCGATTGGTATCTAATTTTTTATACATATATATGTCTTATTTGTGCTTACTATATCCCTATATCTTTAAGCACAAATTTTTGATTATGCTAAGCTTGACTTTTAATGAATATCATATTTCAATTGATTAGTTTTCAATTGGTACTTATACAAGCTTATGCATTGTTTTATTTGGTATTTCATAAAGGGGGAGAAAATTCATATTTTATCTTTCAATTGGTATTTTGATTTCCACTCCCATACTTTATGATGAAAATTGATATTGATTTTAATTTGATATCATATGTTCAAAATGAAAAATACTTATAATTGGTATCAAGATTTTGTTTACTTTCAATTGGTATCTATTGATCTATTTCTTTCAATTGGTATCCATGAAAATTTATATTGGTATCTTAAAATTTGATTTACTAAGATATCTCAAAATTTGTTTTATTCAAAATGTTAAAAAAAAAATGTTTTGATGTGTATTGCATATATGCAAGGGGAGCATAACATCTCTTCTACATATAGATTCATATTGAGTGTATCTTATATTGAGGAGCTTGACAACTCTTCTTTATGCGATACACGTGTGTAGGAGGAGCTGCACATCTCCTCTTATGCATTGCATATTATGAGTTATGTGAGTTAGGACTTGTCATCCCTTCTTCATGTAATGCATATAAGTAGGAAAGTTAACTTAGCGTCTTCCTCTTCATGAATGTATATCGCATATATTGATTATCTTTCAATTGATATCATGGTTCACTTATATTGATATATTTTTAATTGGTATCATGATTGGACGAATATGTTTTATCGTTTACTTGGACCCCTTTGTTGATGATTGACAAAAAGGGGGAGAAGTATTTCAGTATATATGCATGTTTTGGAAAAAGGATTTATGTTCATGCATAGCAATAAAAAGAATTTGATGTGTTTCATGCTTGTTTATGCATATTTATCTCCATGTAATTGCATACATGTTTATGAGCTTTCATTGCATATTTATTTGTTTATTGTGATGCATGAGTTAAGGGGAAGTTTCTTTGAAGCTTAACTTTAATCCATGCATATATAACTCCATGCGTTTTGTCATCATCAAAAAGGAGGAGATTGTTGGCCCAGAGGCCTTCCACTCTAGTTTTGATGATGATTAACTCATGTAGTTATGTTTACTAATAATCTTGTGATGTTTAGTTTCAGATCTTTAATCAAGATATTAGTAGGTGATTAGCTTCAACAAAAGTGTTTTGGATCTTCTCACATGGTGATTCAAGAGCCCGAGCAACAAGATCATATATAGCACTCGTTGGAGTCAAGCTCGGTGGATCACAGTTTGGATCGAGTCGGCTTGAAGACGGAGTTTGTCAAGAAGACCTCGGTACCTAGTTTAGATTTTGTTTTAGATCCTTTTGTAAAGATTAGAATAGTGTGATATGCTCAAGTTCACAACACATACGTTTCACGTTTTGGATATTGGTTTTCGGTTTTTGGTTTAACCGATATTGGTTTTCATGAATAGATAGTATCAATACAAGTTTATATTGTTTAAATATATATTAGATATGTTCTATATACATGTATGCTTCATATCTTAGACAAACTTAGTTTGATATGCCTATTCATGTATTTGGTGTTTTGGTATTTTAACAAAACATATTTTCGTATTTAAAGTAAAAAACATGGATATATATATGTTTTATGTATATTGGATTTCTATCCATATGCAACATGCTTCAAAGTGTTTAAGTATCATGTTTTTGTATTTGAATGAGTTTTGGAAACGTATTTGTTGGCCCAAAAGGTTACACTCTCCATTTGTTTAGAGTTTTGATGATAACAAAACAAATAAAACCTATTTAGTACTAATAAGTTTGTTCAAGATAAGTTTCAGGTTAGTACTATATTTGGAGACCTTTGCTTAGCTTTTGCAAGAAATTTTAGGTTCATGAAGCAAAGAAGGCTTATGGCACATCAAGGAAGGAACATAGAAGAGAAGGCTCTAGCTAGGTTTTGCATGGCTCAAGACTTCAAGATTGCTCAAGAGACTTCATTAGATTTGTTTCTAGTTTTATAGTTTTGTTAAAGAATAGTGAATAGGTTTGAAGCTCTATCACACACTTTTTTGCGCACATATCAATTCCAAGAATATTTCCTATAAATATGTAAAAATTATTTTAATTTAAAGCCTCTTGTTTATAAACTCAATTTTGGGTATTATACATGTTTCAAATCAAAACTATTTTGTTAGATTTCAAATCTCCTTTAAAATCATGTTTTAGTTTTGACTTTTGACCTGAGCCGGTCGACCGACACTAAGTCAGGTCAGATCGGTCGACCGACCTAGTCGACCGGACTTCTGGCAGTTTTGGTGCGTATCCGTGTGCACGTTTCCCGGTCGACTGGGCGGGCGACCGAAGCCCTTCGGTCGACCGAACGGCTGGCCGACTGAATTGGTGTTGCTCTCTGTTTCTGCCCAGTCGACCGGAAGCCCGCAACGGTCACTTTATTTGAACCCCGGTCGACCGACCGGTCGACCGAGAGAGTCGTTTCAACAGTAACGGCTATATGTTAAACTTGGTTTATTTTTGTCTTTTTCTTTCTAAAAAGTGTTTAAATGATATCCTCTGATCCTAATACTTCCTAATTACCATTAAGTGGGTTTTATCTTTAATCCCTAGCCCTCTACTATAAATAGGGGTGATTGGGGAGAGGATTCTTAACAACAAAAGTTTACAAAAATTCCAAAAGTTTAAGGCATTCAAAAGAGTCTCATTTCTTGGTTTTTGTGCTGAAAATCTCTCTCATTTTCTGAAGTGTTTTTCAAAACTCTCTGATTTCATTTTCTTTTTCCACTTACATACAAGAGCTTCAATCCTCTCATTGTTCTACAAGGATTTTTGTAAGGGAAGAGAATTTTTCAAAAGAGAGTTTGTGGTCTTTTGATCACCAAGAGAGAACTTGTACTTGAGATTGTGGAGTTAGATACTCCGGTGTATTTGTAACATTTTTGTGAAGTTATAGTGGTTAGAAATCCTTCTGGGGAAGGCGGGGACGTAGAGCTGGGTGCTCGAACCTCGAAAAAATTCTCGGTGTTTGCGTTTGGTTTACTTGCTCTTGCTTCTTACTTTACTTTCATTGCTCTTATTATTTGCTCTCTATTTTCATTGCAATATTCACTTGTTTTCATTCATCTTGTCAATCAAAGTCCCATACTACAAGATTGCATTGTGCACCTCCAACTCATATCCAGAGGAATCACGAGGAAGGAGTTCAGAGCCCTTCACAGGGAATCCGGCTTCTAGTCTTGTTTTGGGCGATTGTTGCTTCATAATTTTTATTTGTGCATTGATTAGCATTATCACCTATTCACCCCCCTCTAGGTGATTTTCAATTGGTATCAGAGCTTGGACTCTAGGTTTGGCTTAACATCCTTAGAGAGATCCTTAAAATTTGCTAATCATCATTTGCATTCCTTCATTCATACACTTAGTAAACATGGCCGACAACATCAAAACCCCTCCTAAATTTGATGGACTTAATTTCCCTATTTGGAAGATTAGGATGACTATTTTCTTTCAATCTTTAGGTAGCTTAGTTGCTAAATCCTTGACCAAGCCCTATGTTTTACTTGATAGTGAGGAAAGCACTTGGTCCGACTTTACCTTTAGAGAATATGAGGCTAACTCCAAGGCCAAAATTCCCTCCTAACCGCTTTGAATGAGGATGACCTTACACGGGTAATACATTGCCTATCCGCCTATGAGATTTGGCAACATTTGTTGGTCACACACGAGGGGACATCACAAGTAAAGAGAGTTAAGATAGATCTCTTGAGGTCCCAATATGAATCTTTTAAAATGATTGATGATGAATCTATTGATTGCATGATTACAAGGTTTACTAAAATTACCAATGCTCTTTCCTCTTTAGGTGATGATATTAGCAATGATCAAAAGGTGCGGAAAGTGATTCAGGCTCTTCCTTCATCATGGGAGATAAAGGCCACCACCTTGAAAGAGTTGAATGACAAGGATGAAATGGATCTCATAAGTCTCATTGGAAACCTAAAGACTCATGAGATGGAAAAGAAGGCAAGAGAAGAAGCAGCTCCTCAAAAGAAGAAATCCATAGCCTTCAAGTCTTTCTCCACTCTTGATGAAGATGAAGTAGATGAAGAAGAAGATGAGGAGCTATCCCTCCTTGTGCGAAACGTGAAGAGAATGTACCGGAAAAACAAGCTCAACTTTAGAAGGAAATTTGAAGGAAAAGAGGAGAGAAGAATCATTTGTTACAATTGCCGAACGCCCGGACATATCATGGACGATCGCCTGGAGTTCAAGAAAAAGGTGACTTCCTCCTTCAAGCCAAAGAACCCGATGGAGAAGAAAGCTTACAAAGCCACATGGGATTCAGAAAGCGAATCCGAAGACGAGGTGGACACGGCGAACATGTGTTTCATGGCTAACACACCAAAGGTAACCCCTCAACCTCTTGATGAAGAAGATGAATTGAGTAAAGAAATGCTTGTACATGCTTTTGTTGAACTTTCGGAAACCTATGATGTTAAAAAGGTAGAATGTTCAAAATTGAAAAAGGAAGTTGCTTTTCTTAAAAATCAACTTGCTATTGTTTCAAAACAAAGGGATGAAATTTCTTCTAATCTTGTTTCTACTCAAAAAGAATTTAATGCTTACAAAGTTGCTTGCAAAGCAAAATTTCCAAAGGTAGATGAAAAAGAAATTTCTTTGTTAAAAACTAGAATTGTTGATTTTGAAAAGGTTTTGAAGGATTGTGCTTTCAACACTAAGAAACTTGAGGAAATGTTTTCTAAAAAGCACACTTCTCATGCTAAAGCTTCTCATGTCAAAATTCCTCATGCTCACACTACACACAACACTCATGCTAAATCCACACATGCTCACAAGTTACACACTCACTATGCTTTTAAATATGGTAGAGTGTATAGATGTACTTATTGTGGTAAAAATAGATATTTGGCTAAGTTTTGTTATGATCAAGTTAATAGAACAAATAATCTTGTATGGGTTCATGACACTAACACTTTAGGACCCAAGAAAATGTGGGTACCAAAATCAAGTCCTAAATTATTTGATGTAGGTACACACCAAGGCTCCAAGACGTAAGGAGCGGTGGTACCTTGATAGTGGTTGTTCAAGACACATGACATGGGATATCAACAACTTTACAACCCTATCAAGGTACGTGGAAGGTGGCACGTCACCTTCGGGGATGACTCCAAGGGCACTATCATCGGTATAGGTAACATACAAATCGGTGCATCTCCTATTATAGAAAATGTTGTTCTTGTTGATGGTTTGAAACATAACTTGCTTAGTATTAGTCAACTTTGTGACCATGAACTTAAAGTTGTTTTTGATGATTCTTCTTGTAAGATTTTTGATTGTAAAACCAATAATTGTATTCTCAGCGGATTTCGTGATAATAATGTTTATATCATTGACATGCTTAATTTGGATTGTTCTACTAAATGCTTGAATGTTTTTGATGAGAATTCTTGGCTTTAGCATAGAAGATTAGGACATGCATCTTTTAACCATCTTTCTAGGATTAATTCTAAGAAACTGGTGAAGGGTATTCCTTGCTTGAAGTTTGAGAAAGACCGCATCTGTGGTGCGTGTCAACTTGGGAAACAAACCAAGTCTTCCTTCAAACCAATCAAGGATATCATGTCAACTAGGCCATTAGAATTAATTCATATGGATCTCTTTGGACCAACTAAAACTAAGAGCTTAAATGGTAGTAGATATGCATTTGTTTTAGTTGATAATTTTTCCCGTTTCACTTGGGTTTTCTTTTTGGAACACAAAGATCATATTTTTTCTCATTTCAAAATTTTTCGAAAAAGGGTTGAAAAAGAAAAAGGTTTTTCGATTTTGAAAATAAGGAGTGACAGAGGTGGTGAGTTTGTTAACCAACTCTTCATGACTTATTGTGATGAAAAGGGAATCAAGCATGAAATGTCATGTCCTAGAACTCCACAACAAAATGGAGTTGTAGAAAGAAAGAATAGAACACTTCAAGAGATGGGTAGGACCATGATAAGTGAATATGACCTCCCTTAATATCTATGGGCCGAGGCCGTAAACACCGCATGCTATATTTCAAATCGTATTTATTTGCGTAAAAATTCTTCTAAAACATCTTTTGAAATGTATCATTTTAGAAAACCTAATGTTGCATATTTCAAAGTTTTTGGATGCAAGTGTTTTGTTTTGAATACTAGAGATAACTTGGGTAAATTTGATGCTAAGTCTTATGAAGCTATCTTTGTTGGATATTCTACTACTAGCAAATCTTATAGAGTATTCAATAGATCTTCACTTACCATTGAAGAATCCATGCATGTTAAATTTAAAGAATCTAATGTGGTTGTTGAGAATATTGTAGAGATTGACCCATTAGGTGAAGACATGGAGAGACTATCCTTGAAGGACTCACCCGCTCAAGAAGAAAAGTAAGAATCCATTGGTGATGTTCAAGAGGATAAAGAGGAAAGCTCTCAACCGCTTCCTAAAGCTTGAAGATATGCTACAAATCATCCCAAGGAGCTCATCTTAGGTGATGCATCTAAAGGGGTAACAACTCGCTCCAAACTCCATGACTTATGTGGTAACTTTGCATTCATTTTTCATTTTGAACCCAAAAGCATCCTCGAAGCCGAGGCGGACTCATATTGGTTGCTAGCCATGCAAGAGGAACTCAATCAATTTGAGCGCAACCAAGTTTGGCACCTTGTTCCTAGACCCCACGATAGACCAATAATTGGTACTAAGTGGATCTTTAGGAATAAGATGGATGAGTCTGGAAATGTGATTAGGAATAAGACTAGGTTAGTGGCCCAAGGTTACACTCACGTTGAAGGAATTGACTTTGAGGAGACCTTTGCACCCGTAGTACGGCTTGAAGCCATACGGATGACACTAGCTTTTGCATCTTTCAAAAATTTTAAACTTTTTCAAATGGATGTGAAAAGTGCATTTTTGAATGGTTTTATAAATGAAGAAGTTTATGTTGAACAACCTCCCGGTTTTGTTGATCATGTTCATCCTAATTTTGTTTTTAAACTTGATAAAGCTTTGTATGGATTGAAACAAGCTCCAAGAGCTTGGTATGATAGGCTTTCTAGTTTTCTCATTTCAAATGATTTTGTTAAAGGCAAAGTAGACACAACATTATTCACTAAGTATGTTGATAATGACATTTTAATTGTGCAAATTTATGTGGATGATATAATCTTTGGTTCTACTAATGAGTTTCTATGCAAGGAATTTAAAAAGTTTATGCAATGTGAGTTTGAAATGTCTTCCATGGGTGAATTGAATTTCTTTCTTGGACTTCAAATCAAGCAATCGCAAGATGGGAATTTCATATGTCAAGCCAAGTATGCAAAGGAACTCGTAAAGAAGTTTGGACTTGAAGGCTCAAAAGTTTGCAACACTCCCATGGTAACTACAACCAAGCTTGATAAGGATGACCAAGGTAAATGTATTGATATTAAGTTATATAGAAGCATGATAGGAAGTTTGTTGTATTTGACGGCAAGTAGGCCGGACATCATGTTTAGTGTGTGTCTTTGTGCTAGATTCAAATTGTATCCTAAAGAGTCCCATTAAAACGCATCATTCGTTATATTAAGGGCACAATTGGAATGGGTCTTTGGTATCCGAAAATCAGAGATTTCTCAATGACGAGTTATTCAGATGCCGACTATGCGGGTTGTAGAGTAGATGAAAGAGTACTAGTGGGACATTTCAATTTCTTGGTAATTGTCTTGTTTCATGGTCCTCTAGGAAACAAAATTCCGTAGCACTCTCAATTGCCGAGGCGGAGTATGTTGCCGCGGGGCTTGTTGTGCACAAGTCCTTTGGATGAAACATACTCTCCTTGATTATGATTTGCATTATAATCATATAAAAATATTTTGTGATAATACTAGTACTATACACATGACTAAGAATGCAAATCAATATAGTAAGACCAAGCACATTGAGATTAGATATCACTTTCTTAGAGATCATTTTGAGAAAGGTGATATAGATATTGATTATGTTTCAACGGATTTGCAACTTGCCGATATTTTCACTAAATCACTTGATTTTGTTAGATTTTTCTTTATTTGCGGTGAACTTAATGTTTGTGTTATTGAATAAAAATGTTTTCTTAACCCTTTTTGATGTATGACAAAAAGGGGGAGAATGAGTTTATATAAGTTTTATATGAGTTAATATGGTTTTGGTTCCATATGAGTTTATGGTTTTGGTTCCATATAAGTTCATATATGTTTTTGATTTTGATTCTTGCAAAGTGAAGTGTTTTTGTGATTATGATTTCTTGTATTTGAGTTTAAGTGTTTTGCAAGTGTTTTATATCTCATGGTTTTTGTCTTATGGTTCAAATTGTTTTTCTTTGTTTAATATAGCATAATTTGAGGGGGAGCTTTCTCCTCCCCTATATTTTTGCTTATAGCCTATTGTTTTATCATCATCAAAAAGGGGGAGATTGTTGGCCCAAAAGGTTACACTCTCCATTTGTTTAGAGATTTGATGATAACAAAACAAATAAAAGCTATTTGGTACTAATAAGTTTGTTCAAGATAAGTTTCAGGTTAGTACCATATTTGGAGACCTTTGCTTAGCTTTTGTAAGAAATTCTAGGTTCATGAAGCAAAGAAGGCTTATGGCACATCAAGGAAGGAACATAGAAGAGAAGGCTCTATCTAGGTTTTGCATGGCTCAAGACTTTAAGATTGCTCAAGAGACTTCATTAGATTTGTTTCTAGTTTTATAGTTTTGTTAAAGAATAGTGAATAGGTTTGAAGCTCTATCACACATGTTTTTGCGCACATATCAATTCCAAGAATATTTACTATAAATATGTAAAAATTATTTTAATTTAAAGCCTCTTGTTTATAAACTCAATTTTTGGTATTATACATGTTTCAAATCAAAACTATTTTGTTAGATTTCAAATCCCCTTTAAAATTATGTTTCAGTTTTGACTTTTGACCTGAGCTGGTCGACCGACCGGTCGACCGACACTAAGTCAGGTCAGATCGGTCGACCGACCCAGTCGACCGGACTTCTAGAAGTTTTGGTGCGTATCTGTGTGCACGTTTCCCGGTCGACCGGGCGGTCGACCGAAGCCCTTCGGTCGACCGAACGGCTGGCCGACTGAAGTGGTGTTGCTCTCTGTTTCTGCCTAGTCGACCGGGCGGTCGACCGGAAGCCCGCAACGGTCACTTTATTTGAACCCTGGTCGACCGACCGGTCGACCGAGAGCGTCGTTTCAACAGTAACGGCTATATGTTAAACTTGGTTTATTTTTGTCTTTTTCTTTCTAAAAAGTGTTTAAATGATATCCTCTGATCCTAATACTTCCTAATTACCATTAAGTGGGTTTTATCTTTAATCCCTAGCCCTCTACTATAAATAGGGGTGATTGGGGAGAGGATTCTTAACAACAAAAGTTTACAAAAATTCCAGAAGTTTAAGGCATTCAAAAGAGTCTCATTTCTTGGTTTTTGTGCTGAAAATCTCTCTCATTTTCTGAAGTGTTTTTCAAAACTCTCTGATTTTATTTTCTTTTTCCACTTACATACAAGAGCTTCAATCCTCTCATTGTTCTACAAGGATTTTTGTAAGGGAACAGAATTTTTCAAAAGAGAGTTTGTGGTCTTTTGATCACCAAGAGAAAACTTGTACTTGAGATTGTGGAGTTGGATGCTCCGGTGTATTTGTAACATCTTTGTGAAGTTATAGTGGTTAGAAATCCTTCTGGGGAAGGCGGGAACGTAGAGCTGGGTGCTCGAACCTCGGAAAAATTCTCGGTGTTTGCGTTTGGTTTACTTGCTCTTGCTTCTTGCTTTACTTTCATTGCTCTTATTATTTGCTCTCTATTTTCATTGCAATATTCACTTGCTTTCATTCATCTTGTCAATCAAAGTCCCATACTACAAGATTGCATTGTGCACCTCCAACTCATATCCAGAGGAATCACGAGGAAGGACTTCAGAGCCCTTCACAGGGAATCCGGCTTCTAGTCTTGTTTTGGGCGATTGTTACATCATAATTTTTATTTGTGCATTGATTAGCATTATCACCTATTCACCCCTCCTCTAGGTGATTTTCAGTATTTTCATATCAAAAATTCAAGTTTTGGAAAATATGGGTTTTGTTTTTCGGCAAAATTTATAAGTCACAAAAATGGTTCAAAAAGTTTGAATTATGTGTTGAAATTTTTAACACATGTTTGTATATCAAATATAATGTTAGAAACTATTTTTTTGAATTTTTAAGGAATTTATGAGATTTTTCAGAATAATAAAAATCAAGTTTTTCTGTCCCAGATTACTGCCTGCCAGGCTCTGGCGGTCGACCGGACCCAGAGTCGGTCGACTGGACCGGTCGACCAACGTGCACAAAATGTGCACGCTGGCCAGCCACTTGGACCGGTCGACCGAAGCGGTCGACCGACTGCAAGTACCCCACTCTCGGGTGGGGGCGGTCGACCGACCGGTCGACCGTAAGGCGGGGCGGTCGACCGAGCGGTCGACCGGCCGGAGAGCATTTGCTCTCTGGATTGGGACGGTCGACCGGGCGGTCGACTGCTAGCCTCCAACGATCAAAAATTTGACCGTTGGCGGTCGACCGGGCGGTCGACTGCCAGCCGCCAAGGCTGACAATTCAGCCCAACGGCTAGTTTTTGATTGGGGCTTTATATACCCCATCTCTTTAGGGTTTTGGCTAAGATTTTTGAAAGAGAAAATTTCCTACTTTCTTAAGTGTTTAAACAAGATTTCAAAAGTGTTTTAGAGCTTCGAAAGATCTATCTTTGTTTTGTTTTTAGGGTTTGAAAAAATCAAAGAAAATTTGGATTTGGGATATTTGCTAAGTTCTTCATTTCTATCAAATACAAGTTGTTTTCCCAAGTACTTTTCTTTGTGTTTTTGTTTCCAAACTCTTGGTTTTCCACACTTGAGCTATATCTCCTATCCTATCTATAGGATCTTGTATTTGTGGGAAAATTGGTTTGTGGTTGAGATATACCACTTTGTTGTAACCCTCCTTCTTGTGTTGAGATCCCTCTTCGGTAGAGGATTGGATTGGTGAGAGTTCGGTACTCCGGTCTTCGGTAGACCTCTTGTAATTGGTGGAGTTCGGTACTCCGGTCTTCGGTAGACCTTTGTAATTTCCTCGGTGGATATAGTGGAAACCCTTCACGGTGGTGAAGGCGGGTCGTAGAGCATGGTGCTCGAACCTCGAAACAAATATTGTTGTTTGCGTTTGATCCATTGACTCTAACTCTCTCTCTTTGTTTGTGCCTTGCATCTATTCATATTGCTCATTCATTTATTATATGCTTGGATTGTTTGTGTGTGCCTCACTTGTGCTTAACCACGAGAGCTTCATATAGCGCCTCAACTCTTATTCAGAGGAATCAAGAGGAGTTAGTCCAGAGCCCTTCACGGGGAATTCGGCTACACTCGTTGGTTGCACGAAGTGTTGTTGTAATTTATTTTAATTTCCACATTTAGTTCATTAGATTAGCGGTACACCTATTCAATCCCCCTCTAGGTGTACTTTCAAACACAAGTATGGGCACACACCAACAATACAAAGCATATATGTATGATATGAATAATATGAAACAATGCAAGGTATAAAAGAGAGAGAGTTTAGAGATAGTGGATCAATCGCAAATACCGAGATATATTTCGAGATTCGAGCCACTGCTCTACGTCCCCGCCTTCACAAAGAAGGATTTCCACTATACGTCCACACAGAACTTTCCACACAGGGAACCTCCACTGAGGATTTGGCAAATACAAGTTAGGAGTACACAACTCCTCTCTCCAACAACACAACCTCTACACAAGAGGCTAGGCACAATAAGAATCACCTCTACACTTAGAGGGATGGGCACTAAGCCAAAAAACAATCACCTCACTCAAGAGTGATATGGCACTAAGCTAAAAACCATCACAATCACCTCTACACTTAGAGGGACACCAACAAACCCAAACTCCTCCACAATTACCTCTACACAAGAGGGAAAACACAAAGCAAGAGGATTACAACACTTGGTGGTCTTAACAAACTACAAACCAATTTTCCTCACAAAACAAAGATCCTATAGATAGGATAGATATGATAGCTCAAGTGTGAGAATTAAAGTGTTTGGAAATGAAAACAATAAAGAAAAACTCTTGGGAAAAATACTAGATAGATATTGAAATGAAGATCCAAAAACCAATATCCCAAAGACTCTCTTTTTCTTTGATTTTCCAACACTTTAAAACAAATAAAAGATACATCTTTTAGCCCAAAAACTCTTGAAAACTTGTTGCTAAAACACTTAAGAAGATGGGAAAATTTGCTCTTAAAATTCCTATTCAAAACAGCCAAAAGGGATGGGTATATATAACCCTCTCAAGAATCTGCCCGTTGGCAGGAGGAAAGGGCAAAATTGCCCTTCCGGTCGACCGCCTAATCGACCGGCCAACAGTCATTTTTCTGACCGTTGAGCCTGCGGTCGACAGCCTGGTCGACCGGGCCAAGCCTAGCGGTCGACTGCCTGGCTGACCGGCCAGCACCCGAGAGTGGGGTGCTTTCAGTCGGTCTACCGCACAGTCGACCGGCCGAGTAGGCTGGCCATGTGCACGCTCTCGTGCACATCGGTCGACCGGCTCGGTCGACCGCCAGTCAGTCTGGCTGGGATAATTCAAGTAAAGAAACTTAGTTAATTTAATACCAAATAAATCTCATAAAATCACATAAATTCTACAAAAATAAGTTCTTGTAAGATCTTTGAATACCAAACATGTGTAATGAAAAATCAACACATATTAAAAACTATTTTAACCATTTTTATGATATTGAAATTTGGCCTTTAAACAAAAACCGTATTTTCCAAAAACCAAACTTTGAAATGGAAAATCGTTTTCTCTAAAACTTGTCTAAATATAAAAACAGATATTGAAACAAATTTGAAGCATATTGTATATGGATAGAATCTAATATAAATATAAGATATATATCTATGTTTTTTATATGAAATCCAAAACCGAAAACCAAAAACCAAACATATAGAAAATATTGTGTGTGAACTTGAGCATATCAACACTATCATCTTTACACAAGATCTAAACACAAACTAAACAAACTGAAGTCTTCTTGTCTCCAAGCTGACTCGATCTAAACGCGATCCAATGAGCTTGACTCCAACCGAGTGCTAGATGCGATTTTGACGTGCGAGCTCTTGAATCTATACGTGTTAGCTTCCAAAACTTCTTTGTTGAAGCTAATCACCTACTAAGATCTTGATCAAATATCTGAGACTAATTAAACACAAGATTATTAGTACTATAACTACATGAGTTAATCATCATCAAAACTAGAGCGATGGGCCTTTGGGCCAACAATCTCCCCCTTTTTGATGATGATAAAACTCATGGAGTTATATATGCATGGATTAAAGTTAAGCTTCATAGAAGCTCCCCCTTAACTTATCCATAGCATAAATAAAATAGATATTCAATGAAGTGCATAAACCAAATAAAATACTTCTCCCCCTTTTTGACATATATGCATAAACAACAAATATAAATATGCATATATAAACTCTCAAAATGCTTCTCCTTTTTGTCAATTCATCAACAAAGGGGTGAAAACAAATCAAACAATAAAATTATATATGCGATATAACATTCATGAAGAGGAGAGACGTAAAGTTAACTCCCCCTGCATACATGTATTTATATGAAAAGAGATGACTAAATCCTAACCACATAAAGCATAATATACAATGTATAAGTGGAGATGTGAAGCTCCCCCTACACACGTGTATCACATAAAGAAGAGATGTCAAGCTCTAAATACTTCTCCCCTTTGAGATACACTCAACATGAATATATATATATAGAGAAGATGCTAAGCTCCCCTTGCATATAAGCAATACATATCAAAATATTTTGAAATCACTTTTAAGACAAAATTTTGAATCTTGAAGTCAACAGATGATACCAATGAAATCAAATTGTAGTTGACAAAATAAAAGTTGTACCACCAAAAAAACTTTTAAAGTACTAATAGATTATACCAATTGAAAAAAAATTTAGATACCAATTAAAAAAAATAGATACCAATTGAAAATATAAATTGAAACCAATTGAAAATATAGATACCAATAGTAAATGTTGATACCAATTAAAAATGAAACATTGTAAGTTTTTGATACCAATGAAATATCTTACAAATTTTTGATACCAATTGAAAGGTAAAATATGAAATATATTTTGATGCCAATTGAAATAGCAATTGAAAGGATTAGCAATTGAAATACCAATTGAAAACAATGCATAAGCTCATAATGATACCAATTAACATTAAAAATTAGTCAAGCTTAGCATAAACATAATTTATGCTTTAACAATGTAAAGATATTGTAAAACACAATCAAATCATATATATGTATGAAAATGAAAATATCAATTGAAATTGATATTAATTGAAGTTTGAAGCATACATATATAGAAAACACATATGAGTAAACAAAAATAAAATACCTTGAAGATCAAGTGTATAACTCATACCTGTAAATCACCTAGAGGGGGGGTGAATAGGTGATGAGCTAATCTAATGGTCAATTAATGCGGAATTAAAAACTTATTACACTAAACACCACGTATAACACAAGAGTGTAGCCGAATTCCCCGTGAAGGGCTCTGGACTAACTCCTCAAGATTCCTCTAAATAAGAGTTGAGATGCCGCGTTGGCTCTCTTGGTTGAATACAAGTGTTAGCAAACAAACCCCAAGCATATAACAATAAAGCACACAATGTATATCAAGCATATAAAGATAAACGCAATATAAGCATGCAAGATATAAACAAGTAAGAGATAGAGAAAGAGCAATCGCAAACACGGGAGATTTGTTTCGAGGTTTGAGCACACTTGCTCTACATCCCCGCCTTCAACACTATGAAGGATTTCCACTAAAATCGATCCCACCGGATCACTTGGTGCCGCAACACCTTCAAGCTCTTGGACTCCCTAGTCCCTCTCTTGTTCCCGCAAGAACACACCGCGAGCCCACTAGCTCGCCGAGACCGCACCTCAAACACCGAGTTCACACAAGAACCCGAAACAATGCGAACACACTTGTCCGCCTCCTCAAAGTACAAGAAAAGATCTTTGGTGATCACAACTCTTTGATCACCTAAAATCCTCTCACAACAAATCCCTATAGGTAGATATAGCAATGGATAGCTCAAGTGTTGTGTGAAAAAATAAGGATTGAATTGGTGGAAGAAAACTCAAGAAAATCACTTTTAAAACACTCTTGATAAACTCCCCTTTTGATTGGAAATATTTGGCTCTAAAACTTGTGGATATAACCACTGAAATGAGTGAGAAAAACTAGCCCAAAACTCTTATTGAAATCTTGTATAAAACAGCCCCCAAAAGCCCTAATTTATAAGGCTAGAAAAACTAGCCGTTGGGAGCCAGATTGGCCTGTCGGTCGACCGCCCGGTCGACCACCCAACGGTCAGATTTCTGACCGTTGAGCCAGCGGTCGACCGGCCGGTTGACCGTGGCCTGGATACAGAGAGCAGACTCTCTGTCCGGTCGACCGGCCGATCGACCGGGGCCTTTAAGAGAGCAGAGCTCTGCTCTCTGGACGGTCGACCGTCCCAGTCGACCGGCCCTCCAGCCAGACTAGCATGCACGTTTGTGCACGTCGGTCGACCGACTCGGTCGACCGACTTCAAGCTCGGTCGACCGGTCCGGTCGTCCGGCAGAAGCCAGGACAGGTTAGTTTAGGGATTAAAAACTTGGTATTTTGGCTCAAATAAAATCCCATAAAATCATGAAAAATCTACAAAATAGTTTTAACATTATACTTTGATAATCAAACATGCTTGAACAAAATCAAGACATGTTACAAACAATTTGAACTATTTTTGTAACTTAGAAAATTTGGCTCAAAACAAAAACTGTATTTTTCCAAAATGGTTTTTCCAAAACTTCTCCAAATACAAAAACAAGATATTTAAACAACTTTTAAAGCATAGAGTGTATGGATATGATCCACTACACATACATGGTGAAATATCTATGTTTTTGTCAATAAGCACTAAACATGGTTTTGGTTAAAACATATATACTTTGAATTCCAAAAACCAAACCGGTATTTTGTCAAAATGAAAAGTCTTTTTTTTTAAAATGAAAATTCTTTTATGAAAACATAACTAGATCTAGAGTGTGTGTGTGTAGTATACTTGAGCAGTCCACTAACTATTATATTTTTTACATTTTATCTAAAAACAAAATCTTATAAAAACAAACCTAGACACAAGTCTTGATCTTGAAGTCTTCACTTGAAGTCTTCTTCTCCTTCTTGACTTGGTCCAAACACGATCCAAAGAGCTAGACTCCTCTTGAGTACTTGATGTGGTCTTGATGTACAAGATCTTGAATCAAACTGTGTTAGCTCCAAAACTTGACATTAAATTCTTTGTTGAAGCTACACACCTACTAAGATCTTGACCACAAATCTGAGACTAAATAAACACAAGATCATTAGTACTATAACTACATGAGTTGATCATTATCAAAACTAGAGTGATGGGCCTTTGGGCCAACAATACCTACCACCCTATTCATGCACATGTTTAAATAGATTTTCAATTAAAGCATACAAGGCAAGGTCTCCCAACCATCCGCCCTTAGGTTGGTAGGGTTTTCAAAAATGTGATATGAAAATAGTTTAACAGTTAAAAACTCTACCAATTGAAGAATAAAGACTAGTTTAAGGATAATTTTGAAAACTAGTGTGAAATCCTACAAGTAAGGAATAAAACATGAATATATCCATGAAAACATGTAAGTCACACGATCATCGACACTCAATAAAGAAATAAAACACATATATGTTCATGAAAAAAAATCATGAGTAAACAAGAATAATATGAGTGTAAGAGTCATGTAATCAACTTAATCATGGAAAAAGGCAATGAAGCTTAATGAAATTCCTTCATAAACATGAAAAACATGAAAATTTAATTTTCATCAAAATAATACCAACTTCAAGGCATATATATGTTTTGTCTAAGATAGAAGTATACATACATATCCAAACACAAATGAGTCCATAATAAAAATTTGCATGAAGGCAAATGACTCAAGGGTATACATGAATATCTAAAGTTTTGGCAAAATTGACATATACATGAAGCTAAATACATTATTGTCAAAACATATGTAAAAATTGGGAATACAAGCTAAAATGCAAGAATCATCAAAACTAGGCTATACAAGTACATCTAATGGGTACAAATGAGCAACATAACAGAAATATATAAAAATCAAATGTGGCTCACTAGTTGTACAAGTATTGACACAAGTTTTAATGAGAACTATATCTAAACAAATAATCAAAATATGAAGCATAGAAGAAAACATAAACTAATATGATCATTAAGTAAATGCACATATTTTAGAATTAGGACATACACAAATAGCTAAACTATAGTGAGAACACAAAAATATCAATCCATATAAACATGGGTGTATCTCAAACACTACATATGTATATCACAAGTCTAATTAACATGGCATTTAACATAATAGTCATGAAAAATCAAAACATGCTAAAAATCAATAATATGAAAGCATGTAAACATAAATAGGAGTTAGAAATAGTTACAAAACCATTAGGGCTAATCTCTAGGTCTCCAAACCATGATGGTCCTCCCACCAAACTTTCCTTGAAAGTGATGCATCCAAAAGTGTCACCATTTAGCTCGGAACGCATCCACCATCAAGGCACCATTACCTCTCACGTCATGTGAGAGCCCACACCTATATCAAATACAATAGGAG
The DNA here is from genome assembly GCA_038442645.1 of Agave tequilana. Lineage (NCBI taxonomy): Eukaryota > Viridiplantae > Streptophyta > Magnoliopsida > Asparagales > Asparagaceae > Agave > Agave tequilana. Next base: position 35,794 of record JAVJIF010003583.1, on the reverse strand, counting down.
TGGATTTTGGTACCCACACCTTATTGGATCCATGGGGGTTAGCACCTTTCCTAACCCAAACAAATTTATTTGCAAAATTTGAATTGTTAATCCTATCATAACAAATTTTTGCAAGGTGGCTCTTACGTCCACAATGCATACAAGTGTACACATGAGCATACATAATATCATATGTGTGAGCAAGATGAGCATGTGTATGCCGTGATTTGTGTGCATGTATATGTGGTGCATATTTCTTGCGAAATATGGATTCCAATTTCTTGTGATTCATAGCACATTGGCTTAAAGTGGAGCCTAAACAATTTACATTCTTTTTTAACATGATTATATCATTTTCAATCTTAGAAGAAGATGTGGAGCATGCAATAGAAACACATGAGGGTGAAGGTATAGTAGCATGGCAAACATGTGAATCTAAATCATTTTTCAAAATCATATTTTCTTTTGAAACCAAATCCAATTCTTTTGAAATCAAAGCAATTTTATTTTTCAAAGAATTGTTCTCTTTTATAACAAAATCAAGTTTTGAAGACAAAATCTCATTTTTCTTTAAAACATCATCACAATCATTTTTATTTTTCAAAATTTCATTTTCCTTTAAGGCAAGGTCAAGTTGGGATTTCAATGAATCCCTTCACTTGAAATCTCATCCAGCTCTTGCAAAACCAAATCAAGTTTTGAACACAAATTCTTATTTTCTTCTTTTAATGCAAAACTTTTCTTTTTCAAAAGTTGGTACTTTTCTAGCAAGTTTTCACAAACTATAAAAAGCTCTTCATTTAAAGCATCAGCATCCATATAATCATCTCCTAAAGAACTAGCACAATCATCTAGTTGAGTTTCTGAATGTACCTCAAGGAAGTCATTCTCTTGGACCATGTAGCAAGCTTGTTCGGATTCTTCTCCACTAGATTCTCCACATAATTCATCGTTTGTAGCGCGGGAGAGGTCAAAGTGTTCCACACTGCAAAAGCGGAATCACAATGAGAAACCATACATAAATATTCTTTACTAAGAGTGCGTCTAAGTGCCTCTAGGGCTTGTGCATTGGCCTCTATGTGCTTGTTATTACCGAGATAGGATTTCTTGGTGGTAACAAGATAAACATGCATTCCTAAGGATTTTAAATAGGCACTCATTCTAAGCTTCCATATATCGATGTTGGAAACATCAAACATGGGAGGGGCAAGGTAATCCATGAGTGTGTGTAAGCAAATATGTGTGTAAATGCAAATTTAGATTAGCTAACCAAGATCTCACTCCTAGGTGGTTAAACCTAATATCAGGAGTGTAGCCTCTGATACCAATTGAAAATACACCTAGAGGGGGGTGAATAGGTGTATAGCTAATCTAATAACAAATGATGCGGAATTTAAAAACTAAATGCAACACATTTAGTGTAACCAAAAAGTGTAGTCAAATTCCTGGTAAAGGGCTCTGAACTAACTCCTCTTGATTCCTCTAAATAAGAGTTGATGTGCTATTTGAAGCTCTCTAGGTTCAACACAAGTATGGGCACACACCAACAATACCAAGTATATATGTATGATATGAACAATATGAAACAATGCAAGGTATAAAAGAGAGAGAGTTTAGAGATAGTAGATCAATCGCAAACACCAAGATATGTTTCGAGGTTCGAGACACTGCTTTACGTCCCTGCCTTCACACAGAAGGATTTCCACTATACGTCCACACAGGACTTCCCACACAAGGAACCTCCACTGAGGATTTGACAAATACGAACTAGGAGTACACAACTCCTCTCTCCAACAACACAACCTCTACACAAGAGGCTAGGCACAACAAGAATCACCTCTACACTTAGAGGGATGGGCACTAAGCCAAACAACAATCACCTCGCACAAGAGGGATAAGGCACTAAGCTAAACACCGCCACAATCACCTCTACACTTAGAGGGATACCAACAAACTCAAACTTCTCCACAATTACCTCTACATAATAGGGATAACACAAAGCAAGAGGATTACAACACTTGGTGGTCTTAACAAACCACAAACCAATTTTTCTCACAAAACAAAGATCATATAGATAGGATAGATATGATAGGTCAAGTGTGAGAAAATAAAGTGTTTGGAAATGAAAACAATAAAGAAAAACTCTTGGAAAAAATACTAGATAGATATTGAAATGAAGATCCAAAAACCAATATCCCAAAGACTCTATTTTTCTTTGATTTTTCAACACTTTAAAACAAATAAAAGATAAATATTTTAGCCCAAAAACTCTTGAAAACTTGTTGCTAAAACACTTAAGAAGATGGAAAAATTTGCTCTTAAAATTCCTAATCAAAACAACCCAAAGGAATGGGTATATATAACCTTCTCAAGAATCTGCCCGTTGGCAGCAGGAAAGGGTAAAATTGCCCTTCTGGTCGACTGCCCAGTCAACCGGCTAACGGTCATTTTTCTGACCGTTGAGCCTGCGGTCGACCGCCCGGTCGACCGGGCCAAAACCATTGGTCGACCGCCCGGTCGACCGGCCAGCACCCGAGAGTAGGGTGCTTTCAGTCTATCGACCGCGCGGTCGATAGGCTGAGTAGGCTGGCCATGTGCATGTTCTCGTGCACATCCGTCGACCGTTCCGGTCAACCGACTGACTGGCGGTCGACCGGCTCGGTCGACCGCCAGTCAGTCTGGCTGGGATAATTCAAGTAATGAAACTTGGTTAATTTAATACCAAATAAATCCCATAAAATCACATAAATTTCACAAAAATAAGTTCTTATAAAATCTTTGACTACCAAACATGTGTGATCAAAAATCAACACATATTACAAACTATTTGAATCATTTTTGTGATATTGAAATTTGGCCTTTAAACAAAAATCGTATTTTCCAAAAACCAAACTTTGAAATGGAAAACCGTTTTCTCCAAAACTTGTCTAAATACAAAAACATGTTATTGAAACAAATTTGAAGCATATTGTATATGGATAGAGTCCAATATACATATAAGATATATATCTATGTTTTTTATATGAAATCCAAAACCGAAAACTAAAAACCAAACATATAGAAACTTGTGTGTGTGAACTTTAGCATATCAACACTATCATCTTTACACAATATCTAAACACAAACTAAACAAACCGAAGTCTTCTTTTCTCTAAGCCGACTCGATCCAAACGCCATCCAATGAGCTTGACTCCAACCGAGTGTTAGATGCGATCTTGACGCGCGAGCTCTTGAATCTACACGTGTTAGCTCCCAAAACTCCTTTGTTGAAGCTAATTAACTACTAAGATCTTGATCAAATATCTGAAACTAATTAAATACAAGATCATTGTACCTTAACTACATGAGTTAGTCATCATCAAAACTAGAGCGATGGGCCTTTGGGCCAACAAATATGTCTACAAAGGATACCCTCTGTTTCGAATAAGGCACAATTACATGACACATGAATTTCACCAGAATTGTCAAAACTGACCTTGTCCCAAATGTCTTTTAATTTTGAAAATTCACCGACCAAATAATTTACACTTAAGCCGTCAAGTTCTAACTCTTCCGAAAAGAGTGTCATTATAACTGCCCATTCCTTTTGAAACAACTGAAAAATCTTTCTGGTATAAAACTTTGAAACTTGTATCTCATATGAATTTATTGAACAATTGGGCACACAATTCAAATACCGAAAGTCTTCTTGAGATTCAGCTCTGTGACGGACAGCGACAGCTTTATCATATTGATGGACAAACTCAACTAGTTTTGTGTCTGCATTCATAAAACCATCAAAGAAAGAATTAATACTCTCAGATCTTTGATTAATTGTCATTCCAGCACCGAAAATATCTTTTAGATAAGCATTAACCCAATGTCCATGCAATCTGTACATCTTTAACAACCAACTGTTTTCTTCTTCTTCTATATAAATTTTTCCTTCATCAATCTCTATCGTTCCTCGCATGTGCTTATATCACGGGAGGAGTACCACAAATTGAAATCGATAGCAAAATCATCTCCATACTTGTTCATCAGGGAAATTTGTTGCTCGATAATGTATTTCCTTACATACCAAAAACAGCAATGGTGCCGAGAATTTGGAAATACTATCTTGATGGCATCGCCTATCTTGGTGTTTTGATCAGTAGTAATCACCTTTGGTGTAACTTCGTGCATACATTTGAGCCATTTAATGAATAACCAAACAAAATGTATCCCTTTCCTTGTCCAATGCACAACCAAATAAAATTGTCGCCGATGATGATTCACTCCAGTGAATAAGTAAAGGGCAGGTTTAAGTGATTAGTCCTGTATGTTGTGTCAAAAACAAGCACATCACAAAAACCTAAATAAGAGAAAATTGCTCTTCCATCAGCCCAAAAAAATACTTCTCAGTGTGCCTGCATGATCAACCCCACTGGTAAAGAAATAATCTGGATCGGACCCAGCTTTTTCTTGAAAATAGTTGATGGCAGAAATAAACTTATGCCCAGTGTTATTTCTCCGGTGTCAAATAAATTCAACAACTTGTTACGGGCTTACTTCTTTACAACCTTTTTCGTGGTTCATTACATTAACAACATGGGAAATATTAGAAGGACGAATTCCTACATCAACCAAATTGGTCATAATGCTTCTGCTAATCTTTGATCACTGTGTCTGGTGAGAGTAAAAGTGATGGACCTTATCCGGGCTTGATAAATCATGTGAATGCGAATCAGTAAACTTGGTGATAACCCAAAATCTTCTATCTGATAATAAATGCAGACGTATATGTATCTCAGTAGGACACTGAACTCTAGTACCAATACGATGGTTGACCGTAAGCCCTTCTTGTCTTTTATCAGCCAACTTCTTCACACCCTCCTTATTGCAACAATATTTTCTACAAATAACTTCATGAGGAGGCCTATGTAACTTATCTATTCATTTTCTTCTCACGCCAAAACCTCTGTTCCTTGCATAAGTACTGTAGAAGTTGTATGCTCATCATCTATTGCAAATTGTTGTCCTAAAAAAATAACTACGCTTCCAGACATTTCTCCATGTAAATTCATTTCCTTCCAAAATAAATGTTGAAAAAAATAATTGAAAATAACACGTCAGAAATATAATAATTAAAAACTGTGACTAAGGTCGCAGTTATAAAGATAACTGTGATAATATTGACTAAAAGTCTTGACCGTAGTCGCATCTTTCAGGATGTCTATAAATATTACAACAAAGTATTATTTTGTAATACTATGACCTTTGACACAGTCTCTTAATATATTAAAAGACCGCCCAAAGATCGCACAGGTGATGTAATTACAGACTGCGACTGAGGTCGCAGTTATAAGTAAACAGTGACATAATTTATTAAAAATAGCGACCGTAGTCACATACTTTAAGATGTCTATAAACATCACAAAAAAATTATTTTAATAAATATTGCGACCTTTGTCACAGTCCTTAAAAATTTAATAACCATAAGATAAAACATGGATTTTAATAAATTCAAAGGACTGCGACAAAGATCTGAGATCTAACTTAATTAAAGACTGCGATTAAAATCGCAGCTATAAAAACTATGAAATTGTTAATTAAAAATTGCGACATTGGTCGCAATTGTTCTATAAAACGAAAATTACAGCTGAGATTCATCTAGGTTACCCAAAAAAATTTCAGATGAGAAATTGCGAAAAATAATAAAATAAATAAAGAAGAAAAAATATAAACCTCTTGATCAACATCCAAAGATCTCAATCCTTTCAGAATTTCTATATTCTCTAAGAAAGTTGAACCCAATGATACTGATTCATATTAAGATCGGGAGAAAGAGATCGGGGCCATCGGCGACCTGAACTGGTAGGAGATGTATTCTGATTGGCGGTCGACATTAAAATAGACAGGGAGATCTAAATCTAATGGAGATCCCGATGGAAAGTTGATGAAGATCTTGGTCTGCAAAGTCAAAAAAAAGGTATCTGATCCTAATCTCGTTATTTTTAGAAAGACTTCCTCTGTGAAAACTCATATCTAGATCTGACAGGGCGCAAAATTAGAAAAGGGGAAAATAATAATAAATTATACAGATCAATTATCTGTTACTGCAGGGGCATTTAGTAATTTCATCTTTTCCAATAGGCAAGCCGTCCTTATTAGTGTGGCTAATAATGTGCCACGTCACCGTAGATTGAGAAGGACTCTCAGCTGTCAGCTGATATATATATATATTTCTCTCTCTGTGTGTGTATATAAAGAGAGAGATCTATACCTCAGCCGCCAGCTGAGAGAGACTCCCTCAGCTGGCGCCACGTGGCTGAATTTCAGCTATAATTTTGGGCGCTGCTACCATGATCGCAGTTTTTTGTGAGGACTGTGATCAGGTCGCAGTTTTTTGTGAGAAATTGATCAAGTCGCAGTATTTTTCTGAGGACTGCGACCTTTTTCTGAGGACTACGACCATGATCACAGTCCTAATTATACTGAAAATATATGATTTTTTAGGACTGTGACTATGTCGCAGTCAGCTGCGACCATATTGAAGCGCCAGCTGAGAGTCTCTCTCAGCTGGCGACGGAGGTACATTTTTCTCATATATATATATATATATATATATATATATGGGGTTACTGTACCTCAGCCGACGGCTGAGAGAGATTCTCAGCCGGCGGTGACGTGGCTGAATATATGCCACAAAAAAATCTCGCCTAAAGAATCGTGAATCAAATTGACAAAAATACCCCTTTTTTACTTCTAAACTAGCATAAACTCATCCACAAACAAAATTTACCTAAAGAATTTTCAGTTGAATAAATCTACAGTTATAAAATTCCTAATTCTACTACATCAAAAATATAATAGAAAAAATTTGGATCAAGATAATGTGAAATAAACAACATCATTGAAAAGTAAAAAACATGTTTGAAACATAAAAAAACTATTGTTTTTTATTTAATTTTTTATATTTTATTTCGTGTTATTTTCAACTCATATAGGTTTAATAAAAGAAACTGAAATGAATAGAAAAATGAAATTTAATGTGGGGCAACCGTATATTAATTTTTCTATTACAAATGCATAGTGTAAAAAAATAATAAAATACAATGGTAAATTATTTCGCATTCCTTAAACACAAAAAATTCATAAAAGACGAAACATGATATCGTTCAGCACTCCGACGACAGACGTTGTCTTTTTTCACATGCCTTATTGATTGAGTTTTTCCTGCACACAAAATATAGAATATTAGATTTAGAAGTAAAGATGTGCATGGTGCTCAATTCTAATCCACTGTAGCAATGGCTATGCGGGTCGTGATCCTCAGGGAGGGACTAGCGATGGAAGCTTGTTTAGTAAGTTATCTCTTTTTTATTTATTTTGTTATTTACAATGGTATTTACAATAAGAAGTGTGGTAGAAATTGGAAAGATGTGGAGTTGGTGATTTAAACTAAAATTACAAAGAAAGAAAACTATAACTAAAACACATACCTACCTCTTCTGCTATGTTTACCTTTGATCCGTTTGCAACGACTTACCTTGTTTCTGAAGGCATTCAAGCATGGCGTATAGGATCTTCCCCTTCTCGATCTACACTACGAAAAGAAAAGACAAACTATACTAGCAAGAGAAGGCTTGTTCATCACCATAGGCCATCAAGGGCACTTCTTCGGCTAAGCAATCTCTAAGCGATCAGATCTCATGGTTTGCAAGACATCAGAGAGAAAAAATAAAATAAAACAAGAATAGAAGAACAAAAATAAAACAAAAACAAAAACAAACCTTGAATAGATTTTATTAATAATGGAAGAAAAGTTTGACTTACACCGATGTCACCTCAGTACAAGCATGAACTCCTTCCTCCATGAAAGCATCCTCTACTCTCAGTTACAAAAAAAATAAAAATTACAAAAAAGAAAAATAAAAACCTAAACTACAACTAGCCTAAAAACCCTAGTTTTGCTCTGTAGTTCGCTGTACGCCCCTCTCTGTTGCTCTGCAGGGGTATTTATAGGTGCAGAAGGAGGTAGAGTCCCAATACAACTCCACCAAGAAAACTGGTACCCGGACTCATCCAAAATGCCGCGGAAACGCGGCTTGGGCCGCGTTTCCGCGGACTTAGCTGGCTCCCTGGCCCCGCGCTTTCGCGCGTGGCATCCTCTGGTCCGTCCATCTGGGTTTATCCGTCTGGAAGATTATTACCCTAAATCCAAATCTTTTATCAACGAATTTGTTATCTTTGCACTCTCTTCTTTCGCTTTTATCCTCATCCTGCAAGTATTTATGGTTGAATAGAAGTCTATCCTTCCCTCTTCTTTTAGTATTTACAACTATTGCCCTTAGTAATTGCAATTTTGACATTTGATAATTGCAACTTTTGCATTGGGCTTTAAACATGGGCTTTTGGGCTTCTTTTAAGGCTTTATTCCTTTATTTTTATTACTCAAGGCCTGCACACAATAAATAATAAAATATTAGTAATAGTGCATGATTATATGAATAAATATGAAAATGTGATAGTAAATGTGATGATAAATATGCACTTTTTACTACCTATCACACCCCCACACTTATCTTTTTGCTCGTCCTCGAGTAAAAATCAAAAAGAATAAGAAAAGAAAAAACTAATCTATCCTAACTCACTTTCGTAGGCATCACGATTGCACTTAGCATGTGCAACAAGCCGTTAAACCTCTAGGTTACCCTAAAGGACGAGTGTTGTCTCGTGAGGATTTTCAGCGGACTACACCCACAAAATCCATAAAAAGGAAAATATTTGAAATACTTTTGAAAAGACTAAGTAATCTATAAGCTTTTAGGATCCTCATTTTTATTCATTCTTAAACTTAGTCTTTATATAGTAAATTGTTTTCCTTTTTAGGTAAGGGTCAAAATTGAATGTTTGTATAGTGTTTTTCGTTACCAAAAGTCATATGCATCCTTGTGAATTTTTACTAAGAATTCCTTAACTTGGACTCTCATGCCTCTTTATTATCATTATTATATATATATATATATATATATATATATATATATATATATATATATATATATTAATATGTATAACTCATCTAATTTTCTTTCGTGTAAGCATGAAGGCTTCTTGAGGCCCTCATACCTAACTAATTGACTATTAGATGTGTTAGTACATATAAAAGTAATTTTTCTTAGTTTTCTTAGGCTTTATAATCCACCCATGTAGCGACTTAAAGTCGGTGGCTCCCAAACCGGTCGGCTTTAGGGCACCAGGTGAGAAAACACCCCGCGGACTTAAGGATTCGAGTGAACTAGGCCACAAAACTAAGGGCTTTATTTCATAAAATCACCTTTAGGCGTGAATACTTATGCTTCTTGAGGCACATGTATCCAGCTTAATCAGTGAATTTCTCTTTTTTTTCTTTTTTTATTTTTATTTATTATTATTATTTATTATAGGGCACAAGAGTCTTTGTCTTAGAATCCTAGATATGTAAATGTATTAGGTATGCATATTTCATTAAGGTAAAAGTCAAGACTAATTACTTATTCAATTTTCCTCCTATACCTAAAAATTCAACAATTTATTTATTTTGACCAAGTTTTTAGAAATCCTAATCATGATTTTCCTAATTCTTAAGATTAACTTAGATTTCTTTCAAAAGATAAGTCAAAATATTGTCCTTTTTCATTTTTTTTTCATTTTTTTTAATATTAGCAAATTTTTGTTAGTTTCTACCTATGTTAGTATGTTAGTAAAGCCTCCCCCCCCCCACACTTATCTCATGCATTGTCCTCAATGTATGAATGTATGCATGTATGCATGAAAAAGAAGAAGGGAAGGCAGAAGTTACCTCAAGGTGGTGGTTCCGGTGGTGGTCTAATTGGGCCAAGCGTTGCTACCCAATCAAGATAATGTAATATTTGGAGGAACCCACTAGAAATTTCTCTTGTATAACCCACTAAAATGTATGTATTATCATTTTTTAACAATTCCACCCCATCAAATTTTCAAATTTCATAATTATTTTCAGAGTCAATTGTGTCAACTGCCTTGTCCCAAAATGGAGTGTGAAAAGATGGAATGATTGACTTGGACGTCAGAAGTATGGGAACGAATACCGACTCAGGAAAGAAACTTAAATCAAGTAAGGGTTCAGGAGTCGAGCTCGGTTCAAGAAGTGTGTCCAAGTCAAGAAGTTGAAACTCAAGTCCACAATCATTTTCCCACAATGGAATATGACTCAATATTGGTGATTCAAGTTCAGGAATGATAGGTGTGGGAATCAAAACTGACTCTAAAAGATTACCTAAGTTGGGTAACAAAACAGGAGTCAATAATGATTCGGGAATTTGAACTTGATCACAGATTTGAGAATCTAGGTCACATATCTCATTGAGTTCAATATCATAAAAATGAGAACTTGCCAATTTATCCATGGGACTTTCAAAATTATAAAATTGGTCAAGTTCAATATGATCATTAAAAATGGGTGATTCAATTTCATGATGAATTGGCATAGGATCCAATGTTGATCGGGAAAAGTAAAATCAGGTGAAGACACCGGAGTCATTATTGAATCAGGAAGTAGAATTGAATCACCAAGTGGGAGATCATGATCATATTCATGCTCAAGTTCTATTTCAGGAAAGGAATAACTTGCCAAACTATCAAAAATTGGAGTTTCGGCAAGTTCAAATGATGGTACTGAAATAGAATCTTGTTGTCCAAAACAACGTGGCTTGTCGGCTCTAACAGAATGATTAGCGATATCAGAATTGGCCGAACGGTGAGAACGTAAAGATTGAACCATCATATCTATTTTATGATCACGAGCTAATCTAGCCTGAGTCATGGCTTCAAGCATCTTTTCATAGTCAATTGGTGTATCATTTTGTGATTGGACTTGAAAAGAGGAAGTGGTGTTGGGACAATAGTGATGAAGTTGTGAGTCAGTCAGATTCTGTGATTGTTGCTTGGACTCACGCATCATCATGTCTAAGATTGATGGTAATTGTTGCTTGGACTCATGCATACTCATCATTTCTAAGATAGATGGTTTTCTATTCTGAATGGGTGGATCTGAGTATGAATCTTGAGAATATTGTGGACAAGGTGGATATGGAGGACAAGTTGGTTGAAAATTGGACTCGGGGGAAACGAAACCCCATGAACTCTGTAAAGAGTCGAAAGTGGTATGGAAATTATGGTCATAAGATGGGGGGTATAGGTTATATTCATTCGGATAAGACCATTCCGGCACACTAGGTTGGTCAAAGTTATGATATGCCGGGTTGGTAATATCCGAAAAAGAGTTTGGTGTGTAATATGGATTAAAATTAGAAAAATTATTGTTATATGCCATATCACACAAACACAAACAAATAAAAAGAAAACAAACAAATAAGCAAACAAAAAAGAAAAAAATTCTAACCTAAGTTAGGGTAGACTTATGACCTAGACGACTCCTAACTGGTTAGACTGTCTACGGGAGGTAGGGTGTAGACTTTGACCAAAAGTTAATCAGCCAGGTCAGGGCAAGATTGGTGGGAGATTTTCCGTCAAAGACGTTCCTTAATTAAGTAACCACCAACCTTCGGGCTTTCGGCCCTCAATCCCCTTCCTAGACACTGATTTGGCAGGAGTCAACTTCCAACACCGTTCCCCCTTAGGATAATCTCCTAATTGAGTCCGAGATGTCCCTAGGGCCAACGTCTACTCATTTTTAGTTAGGCTTGGGTTAGTGAGTGAGGAGATTGTTTGTGGGCCAAGGAAGGGTGATGAAATCCCCACCTTATCTTATTTATAGGACAAGCCCTTAAATCAATTTAGTGCACTTGTAAAGCAGTAGACAAATATTCACTGAAAGCAGAAAAATCAGCCAAGGGTGCTTCCTAGTCTATATGCAATGCGAACGTACCTTGTCTCCAGCACTCTTCAACAAAAATTAAAAAAATTAGATAGACACGTGCCTAAAATGCAAGAGTCTAATTTTTTTTATTTATTTATCAACAAATAAGTTACTGTTAATTAGTTAGCAGTATGCAGAGTGATCACAGAAAATATTTAACAGAGCAGACAAATCAAATTTGTAAACTGCAGCAACCTGCAGAAAACTAAATTAGTAGTGAACTACCCAGGCCGCGGAAACGCGGCTATTGCCGCGAAAACGCGGCACTGTAGTAGGCCCTGTTGCTCTGCCTTCGAGGGCAGAGGCACAGAATTGCTATATGTCCTTTGCTGCTATTATTATTCCTGTTCTCCAAACCTGCAAACAGAAAGAATAAAAGAATTAGTTAATTTTTTTTTTAGAGAATACTTACCGTCCCTCCCCGGCAACGGCGCCAAAATTTTGATTGAGTTTTTCCTGCACACAAAATATAGAATATTAGATTTAGAAGTAAAGATGTGCAAGGTTCTCAATTCTAATCCGCTGTAGCAATGGCTATGCGGGTCGTGATCCTCAGGGAGGGACTAGCGATGGAAGCTTGTTTAGTAAGTTATCTCTTTTTATTTATTTTGTTATTTACAATGGTATTTACAATAAGAAGTGTGGTAGAAATTGGAAAGATGTGGAGTTGGTGATTTAAACTAAAATTATAAAGAAAGAAAACTATAACTAAAACACATACCTACCTCTTCTGCTATGTTTACCTTTGATCCGTTTGCAACGACCTTGTTTCTGAAGGCATTCAAGCATGGCGTATAGGATCTTCCCCCTTCTCGATCTACACTACGAAAAGAAAAGACAAACTATACTAGAAAGAGAAGGCTTGTTCATCACCATAGGCCATCAAGGGCACTTCTTCGGCTAAGTAGTCTCGAAGCGATCAGATCTCATGGTTTGAAAGACATCAGAGAGAAAAAATAAAATAAAACAAGAATAGAAGAACAAAAATAAAACAAAAACAAAAACAAACCTTGAATAGATTTTATTAATAATGGAAGAAAAGTTTGACTTACACCGATGTCACCTCAGTACAAGCATGAACTCCTTCCTCCATGAAAGCATCCTCTACTCTCAGTTACATAAAAAATAAAAATTACAAAAAAGAAAAATAAAAACCTAAACTACAACTAGCCTAAAAACCCTAGATTTTGCTCTATAGTTCGCTGTACGCCCCTCTCTGTTACTCTGCAGGGGTATTTATAGGTGCAGAAGGAGGTAGAGTCCCAATACGACTCCACCAAGAAAACTGGTACCCGGACTCATCCAAAATGCCGCGGAAACGCGGCTTGGGCCGCGTTTTCGCGGACTTAGCTGGCTCCCTGGCCCCGCGCTTTCGCGCGTGGCCTCCTCTGGTCCGTCCATCTGGGTTTATCCGTCTGGAAGATATATCCTGACTCTTTATTTTGGGATTTCGGGATAACTTGGGAAGCAAATTACCCTAAATCCAAATCTTTTATCAACGAATTTGTTATCTTTGCACTCTCTTCTTTGGCTTTTATCCTCATCCTGCAAGTATTTAGGGTTGAATAGAAGTCTATCCTTCCCTCTTCTTTTAGTATTTGCAACTATTGCCCTTAGTAATTGCAATTTTGACATTTGATAATTGCAACTTTTGCATTGGGCTTTAAACATGGGCTTTTGGGCTTCTTTTAAGGCTTTATTCCTTTATTTTTATTACTCAAGGCCTGCACACAATAAATAATAAAATATTAGTAATAGTGCATGATTATATGAATAAATATGAAAATGTGATAGTAAATGTGATGATAAATATGCACTTTTTACTACCTATCACTTATGTAATAGAATTCTGACCGTTTTACAAAGTCTGCGATCATAGTCACAGTCATAGTATAATAAAACTTTCGAACATTGCGACCATGATCGCAGACATAATATAATATAACTTTCAATTTTATATGACGACTACGACACAAGTCGCAGTCATAGTATAATAAAACTTTCTATCACTGCGTCCATGGTCACAGACTTAATATAATATAACTTTCAATTTTATATCACGTCTGCGACCCTAGTCGCATTCCTTATTCGCATAAAAATAACAAACGAAACATGCTATCGTTCAGTATTGCGACCTCGTTCAGCACTGCGACCAAATTCGCAATCTTTTTTCGCATGCCTTATGTAACAGATTTTTGATAATTTTACAAAATAGATTAGCCATGCGACCCTGAGATCAGTTCGCGTATATCACATCTTATAAAATACTATATTAATTACACTGAATTAAATGAAGTAATTAATATTCTATCTACCGTGATACAACAACAGTCTCGAAAAAAGAGATGCACTAATATTAATCTCGATAAAGGAAAGATGTGCACCATACGTAATCTAAAGATATAGGAAAAATATTCTATAAAAAGTTAATTTGTACTTCACGTAGTAAACCTCTGGAAAAAAGGAACTCTTTGGATTCTCCCGCCATAACTCTTCAATTAAATATTTAATTTTTTTTACCACTTCTTCCAATACTCAACCGTCACCTATAACAATTATTATTATTATTCATGTTCTTTCACATTATTGACTATTATATAGTGCTTGTAACTAATATATTATCTCATATCTAAAAACTATATTTTTGCTCTTCCTTTTCAATTTGATTTCAAAAACTTCCAGAAAACAATTCATTCTTGAATCATGTCTTCCCCATATTCTTCCTTTGAACACTCAGATTTCAACTTCAATCATTCCCCCACCGGTCCTCTTTCTTCAGGGTATTCTAGTGAATCTGATACCAGTCTGGACTTCACTCTTTTTGACTATCTCACTACATCAAATAATATTTTATCTGATCCTCCTCTTCATGAGGATGATGAAGTTTTCATGGGGCTTAGTGAGGAAGAAATTATTCCTCTGCCACTTGACAGAGACATGCTTGATGAAAACATGTCCTCTGATGCTGGGGGCTCGCTTTCTCGACACGGATCGGACGAAGAGCTTGATAGAGATGATCCATTCTGGGAGTTTATCGATGAACCAAAAAAACCCTCAAAAAGAGGAAGATGATGAGGAAATAAGTGATGAACAGGAAGACGAGGAGAATGAAGACGACGAATCTACTTATGATGGTGATGACGACGAGGATTAGGATTTCCTGATCTTCTGATATTCAACATTATTTTGTCTTCTTTTAAAAGCTTTTAATGCTCTTTTTTTGTAAGGTCTCTTTCTGACCATATTATGTTATAAATAAAATTTACTTCTATCTGTAAAATAATCTTTCATATTTTTAAAATATATATAAAGTATACCATATAGTTATTATTTCTGCATCTTATCTGCGATAATGGTCGCAGTACTCATATAATAATTACATATGAGACTGCGACTACGGTCGCTGTCCAGTCATAAACAGTTTGATCGTTTTGCATTCAATAAAGTTAAAAAAAGCTATCATGGTCGCAGTCCAAAATTAAACTATATAAACAGATAATACTGCGAACATAATCACAGTCCTCTCAAATCAGTATATTTCACTGTATATCACAAATTAGAAAACTGCGACTGCTGTCGTTAAACACTGCGACCATAATCGCAGTCCTACTTCGCATGCAATAAGTAAAAAAAATTTACAGTGAAGAGCAAATATATAAAATCATACGTAAACTGCGACTATAGTATCAGTCCTTAGTCACCGTTATTACATTTAACTTAGCAAAAAATTCATCCACAAAAAATGCTGTTGTGAGTACTGCGACCACAGTCGCAGTCCTTGATCGCATGCTATATGTAAAAAAAATTTAATAGTTTATAGGCGGCTGAGACAATAGTCACAGTGAAGAACAAATATATAAAATAATACGTAAACTGCGATTATAGTATCAGTTCTTAGTCACCGTTATTACATTTAACCTAGCAAAAAAAACGTCCACGACTTGCTCTCGTTAAGCACTGCGATCATAGTCGCAGTCCTTGTCCGCATTCAATATGTAAAAAAAAAATAATAATTTATACATTACATGCGGAAAAAAGTAAACTGCGACTATATTCAAAATCAGTAAATTTCAAATTTGTAAACAAAAAAAATTAATAAAGAAGCATTCAAATTAGTTTCGTGATTTGATGAAATTGGTCGCAGTTTGGCCACAGTTATAAAGATAATTGTAACAATATTGACTAACGTCAGAAATATAAAAAAATAATAAACTATACAGATTCACTGTCTTTTACCGCAGAGGCATTTAGTAATTTCAACTGTTTCAATAGCGGGGCGTCCTTTCTAGTGTGGTTAATAATGTGCCACGTCACTGCAGGCTGAGAGGGTCTCTCAGCCGTCAGCTGATATACATTTCTCTCTCTCTCTCTCTCTCTCTCTCTCTATATATATATATATATATATATATATATATATATATATATATATATCTATATCTATCTATATATATATATATATATATATATATATATATATATATATATATATATATGGGTAAAGTGTACCTAGTAGGTCTCCTTAGATTATAATCTAAGGAGGAGGCTTAAAACCCCAACATTTCAATTTTTTTTTTACAATCCGACCGCACATTATCATCTTCATGTTCTAAGATGTACATATATAAAAAATCAAATGATTTGAATTTCGTTTATTTATTGATCTAATCGTTCCATTTTGTTCTACTTTTAAAAAACCGTTAATATTTGATCCCAAAGAAAATAGAGTAAACGAACCCAAAATTACTTGATTTTTTATATGTATACATCTTAAAACATGAAGTTGATAATGTGCGGTCGGATCGTGAAATTGTTTTTGAGATGTTGGAGTATTAAGCCTTCTCCTTAGATTGTAATCTAAGGAGACCTACTAGGAGCACTTTACCCTATATATATATATATATATATATATATATATATATATATATATATATATATATATATATATATATATATATATATATATATATATATATATATATATATATATATATATATATATATGGGAAAAATGTTCCTAGTAGGTCTCCTTAGATTGTAATCTAAGGAGACGGCTTAAAACTCTAACATTCCGATTTTTTTTACGATCCGACCGCACATTATCATATTCATGTTATAAATGTATGCATATAGAAAATCGCGTGATTTGAAGTTTGTTTACTCTATTTTCTTTCGGTTCAAACATTAACGATTTTTAAACAGTAGAACAAAATGGAACGATTAGATCAATGAGTAAATGAACTTCAAATCACGTGATTTTTCATATACGTACATATTATAACATGAATATGATAATGTGCGGTCAGATCGTGAAAAAAAAGAAGAGATGTTGGAGTTTTAAGCCGTCTCCTTAGATTACAGTCTAAGGAGACCTACTAGGAGCACTTGACCCTATATATATATATATTGATTGTAATCGGGGTCTTTGAGTGCCGCACTCTACTTCAGGATAACACAAGAGTAAGGCTGGAATTCAGTAGCAGATCGATGAATGAAGCGGCTCACTGTATTAATCGTCAATGTCTCAACCATCAATTATTTGGTCAGTGGCTGTATGAGTCTCTTCTTACTCCTCTATTAGATGAGTTAGGCATTACTTCGTGTGAATTATATCTAATATAAAGCTATGGCTTCATTCTTTAAAAAAAATTGGTAATGCAAAATAGTTTTATTTGAGTAATTATTTTATATAAGTGGATCTTGGCATTTTTGCTTGGTACGCAGAAATACTACTGCATTTCAATTTGGCATCACTCTCTGGAATGTATCAAACTTCTTTACAAGAATAATAAATTTCATTACAACAAAAAAGAAATAGTTCACTAAATCTAAGGCACACATCTAAATTTAGTGAAAAATAGGAGAAAAATAATTTAGATTGCAGATGTTGGCAACAAAATTATTTTTCTCCTGTTTTTCACTAAATTTAGATGTGTGCCTTAGATTTAGTGAACTATTTCTTTTTTGTTGTAATGAAATTTATTATTCTTGTAAAGAAGTTTGATACATTCCAGAGAGTGATGCCAAATTGAAATGCAGTAGTATTTCTGCGTACCAAGCAAAAACGCCAAGATCCACTTATATAAAATAATTACTCAAATAAAACTATTTTACATTACCAATTTTTTTTTAAAGAATGAAGCCATAGCTTTATATTAGATATAATTCACACGAAGTAATGCCTAACTCATCTAATAGAGGAGTAAGAAGAGACTCATACAGCCACTGACCAAATAATTGATGGTTGAGACATTGACGATTAATACAGTGAGCCGCTTCATTCATCGATCTGCTACTGAATTCCAGCCTTACTCTTGTGTTATCCTAAAGTAGAATGCGGCACTCAAAGACCCCATGGGCCACTCTCCATGAAGGCACTGAGTCCTTATTATAAATCAAGTGAACCAAATTCTTTGCATCACTAGCAATAATACAGGATGTATCTCGGAAATCAACAACTAACTTCAGTCCAAGTAGTATTGTGTTTGCCTCTGTATGCTTCGGATCCGGTGTGACCACTTCCACAGTGGCAGCAAGTTTCACTATGCCTTACGAGTCTCTACAGACAACAGCCGCGCAAGCATTGTCCTAACCTGTATTGCCATTAACATTAAGCTTTAACATGTTCGGGGGAGGCACAATCCAACTTAGATGTGCAATATCATTGAGTGTGGCATAGGCACATTTCGACTAGCACTATACATACATTAGAATGTTGAATTTGCCATGATCCTCGTTGCTTCAGCAGACAATTGAATTCTTTTGAATACCTACTTATACCTATTTTTTCACACCCACCACATAATCATAGACCCCTGCTCGAATTTCGGAGAACTACAAGATCTCGAGTCTAACCATCTTTCAACTACTGCGCGGACATCATCCGCCGAGATATTGAAGTCTATATTACCATGGTTCCAAACATCTTTAACTGATAGACAATGTAGGAGTAGGTATGACACCGATTTAACTTCATTGTTTCAGAGCAGACAGGTGCCATCTACGCTTGAGATAACACGAGCTCAACAACTATTTGTCATTAATGCATCATTTAGGCTTCTTCAAATGAAATGAAGAATCCGGGGTTGAATCTCTTTACCGGTCCAAAGTTTCTTGAAATTACCAGTGTTAGGCAAATTCTAATGCTCAATCAAGCGTCTATGCACGGAGCGCACCATGAATTTTTCATTTTTCTCCAATATCCAAACTAATGTATCACCTCTTGCTGGAGCAAATCGACTAATGGGGGTATTTAGAATTGTACTTGCAGATGCAAAATCAAATACTTATGTAATCAGTTCCACGTTCCAGAATCCACTATTGGGCCAAATTAATTAGTCATCCGTCACCAGGTTCTCTGAAAATCCTAGTGGCTTTTGGATAGGATGTGGCTTCAGCGAGGCCCAACAATCATCAAAAATACAAGTGCTCTTCCTATCTACAATAGACCAAACAATGTTGGCGAGAAGCTTGGATTTAATGTTCTAAATTCCCCTCCAAGGGCCTGTACATTGGTATTTCAGGGAGGAGATAGAAAATAGTACCTTGGGGAAGTACTTTGGGTTACAAAGTTGCACCCATACTGCACTTGGATTGGTGATAAGCCTCCATCTAACTTTAAAGAATAAACTCTCATTTGTTGTAGTGACGTGTCTAAATGCAAGCCCACCAGCAGCCTTTGGTTTCTTGAAATGAGCCCAGCTTTTGAGAAATAAGTTTCTGCATCCAGTGTTGTACCCCTAATAGAAATTTTGCATAATTCTCTTCATCTTATTACAAGTTGCTTTGGGAAAAAGTCCAATACCCATTTGGTATTTACCAATGCCATAATGAAAGTGGAAACACGTCACCATATATTTCGTTATAGCTTTATCCCTCAATCTGAAGGGTAACAATGCAGTATGGGTAATGATAAACCATCTCACAAAGTCAGCTCATTCCATACCATTCAGAGTGGGATAGTTATAGATGTTCTGACAGATAAGTACATGAGAGAGGTAATTTGACTGCACAGAGTTCCAGTTAGTATTATGTCAAACAGAGACACGAGATTCAGATTGCATTTCTGGGAAAGCCTCCAAGAAAGTTTGGGGACTCGCCTAAAATTCAACACTTCTTATCACCCAGAGATAGACGAAAAATCAGAACAGACAATAAAGATCCTCGAAGACATATTGAGAGCATGTATGATAGAATTTAAGGGATCGTGGGAAGATCACCTACATCTGGCAGAATTTTTCGACAATAACAGCTACCAGGACATCATCAAGATGGAGTCGTTTGAGGCTTTATATGGCAAAAAGTGCAGATCACTATTGTATTGGGATAATATTGGTGAAAGAAGATATCTTGAACTGAAAATTATAGTTCAGACAATAGACAAGGTCAGAATCATTCGAGGATAACTTCATGCAACATAGAGCAGACAGAAGAGTTGGGCAGATACTAGCAGCCGTTAGAGTACAAAACATGTGAGTATTTGTTCTTAAAGATATCTCTGACCAAGAAAGTAATCAGATTCGGTGTTCGCGGGAAGTTGATCCAAGATATATCATCCCGTTTGAGATTCTGGAACTAGTTGATTGTACATGTGCATTGCATATTTAGTGTCACATGTGTCATATTTTCATATTTATTTCGTAATAAAACTCTGCTATTTAATTCATTTTAATGTCTAATGGTATGCAGGGTAATTTATGGAGAGAGAGAAAAAATGGACAAGTTTATCCAATTAAATCTGGAGCTTTAAAAGCTCAAGCAAATTAATGAAGATCTATTCAAATTCAGAGGTTTAGAAATTATTCTATGCAAAGATTGGAGCAAATTAGAGAAGATAACACCATATAAAATCAGCTAAACTAGATTTTTAAAGATCCATTTGGTTAGCTTGAAGATTAACAAAGATAATCCCAAATCCAAAAGTCCAGAGGCAAATCTTATCAGAAAATATGGGATAACAGAGAGAGGATATTACAAAATCTATTCTAACTAAATCAGATTTATTTGAATTTACTATCCTTACTTGAGAAATCAATGAAGATAATCCCAAATGCAGAAGCTCAGAGATAAACTTATCAGTATACAAAGGGATAATAAGGATAAGGATATTGGTTGTTAGGCCAGCAATTTGAGCTCATCTCTTCACCACTCCTTTTATCTTATAAATACTACAATTCCTGAAGGCAAAAGAGAGAATGATTGAGCAGAGAGTAAAATAGATTTTTATATAGGTTTAATGTAGGCTCTTCTTTCTCTTTTAATGTAATTTTTTTTATGTAACTGAGAGGAGAGAAGAGTTTCATGGAGGAATAAGAAAGGAGCTTGTACTGAGAGTGACACCGGTGTAAGTATTCATCTTTTCTTTCATTGTTATTTAATCGAATCGAAAGTTACTTTTTCTTCTATATACTTGTTTTTTTTGCTTTCCTCTGATATGTTTGTAATCTAAGTGAATCCAATAGCCTCGAGACTGCTTCGCCATTGCAACTGCCCTTGATGGCTTATGGTGATGAACAACCATTCCTTTGTTAGTTAGCTTTCCCTTTTAATCATAGTGTAGATCGAGAATGCGGAAGATCCTACACGCCATGCTTGATCGCCTTCAAAGACTAGGTAAGTCATACCGACAGATCTAAGGTATATGAGCACGAAAAAGGTAAGTAAGAATTTTTAGTTTTCTTTTAGTTCTTAGTTTAG
The DNA here is from genome assembly GCA_038442645.1 of Agave tequilana. Lineage (NCBI taxonomy): Eukaryota > Viridiplantae > Streptophyta > Magnoliopsida > Asparagales > Asparagaceae > Agave > Agave tequilana. The sequence goes on along the minus strand of JAVJIF010003583.1, from coordinate 14,262 downwards.
AATTTTACTCCAAAACTAACATTCTCCTCTTTATTTAGTTTTTCTTTTTTTTATAAATAAAACAACATTTTTTCTTTTACCATCTTCTAACCTAACCTTTTTGTTTTCTTTTTTGTAAAACTGAGAAGAAATTCCTAACATGTTTTTGTAAACTCAAAAAGACACGAACTTACTTAAAAGCTTCCATCGCTTATCTCTCCTTGTGGATCACGACCCGCATAGCCACTTGCTATCGCGGTAGTATTGAGAACTTGCACTTCTATTTTGTATTTCTGAAATTTTGTATTTTTATGTGCAGGTTAAACCTCAATCAAATTTTGGCACCGTTGTCGGAGAGGGACGATAAATTTTCATTTTCTTTTTTGATTTATTTAAACAATTTAACCTTTTCTTCTTTGTTTTTGTGTGCAAAGGCTGAATTCAGGAATCGAAGAGCTGCAGTTGACATATTGCTACTTTGTTCCTCTGCCCAAGAAGGCAGAGCATCAGAGCCCACAATTATGCCGCGCAAACACGACAAAAGCCGTGTTTTCACGGTATTTGTGGTAGACTACTAATTGATATTTTTGCAGGTGCTTTCACACTGCAAAATACAGCTTCTGCATATATTAGATTTTCTTATTAATTTATTTGCATGCTTATTTAATTCAACAGTAAAGTGATTGTTTGTAAATGTTAAAAATGGCTTAGACTTACATTTAGGCACGTGTCTAATTCATTTATCTTTTACATTACTGTTGAAGAGTGCTGGAGCAAGGGTATGTGTGCATAGCATGTAGTATAGGAATACTTTTGAATTATTTACATTACTTAAGTGTTTCTTTTCATATACATATATACATTACACTAAATTGATTTAAGGGATTGTCCTATAAACAAGATAAGGTGGGGAAGTCATTACCCTCCTTTAGCCTACAAATAATCTCCTCTCACTAACCCAAGCCTAACTAAAACTGAGTAGACGTTGGCCCTAGGGACATCTTGGACCCAATAGGAGACTGACCTAAGGGGAAAGTTGATTAGAATTTGACTCTTGCCAAATCGGTGTCAAAGGTTAGGGATTAAGAGGAGAAACCTCGAAGGTTGGTGGTTTGACTTAATTAGGCCCGTCACTTTTAAGCGCGGATACCTCCCACCAATCTTCTCCCTACCTGGCCGATTAACTTGTGGTTAGAGTCTGCAATATACTCTCATGAACCGTTTAACCAGTTAGGAGTCGTCTAGGTCTAAGGTCTGCCCTAACTTAGGCTAGATTTTTTTCTTTTTATTTGTTTATTTGTTTGCTTGTTTTTATTTTTTGTTTTTGACATCTTGATGATATGGATTATAATTACAATTATTCATATGCAAATAGTGATCCATATTTTACCCCAACCTCTTTTGACTCGAATATTACCAACCCGGTATATCATAACTTTAACCAACCAAGTATGCCAGATTGGTCTTATCCGAATCAATATATGCCCCAGTCCCAATACTATGAACAAGACTGGAACAATCATCACCACTCTTCATAGAGTCAGTGGGGATACAACTCCCCCGAGTCATATAGTCAACCACTTTACTAACATCCAGCTTCATATACTCCTTCTCCCGAACAACTATTAGAAGAATCAATTGACTAGGAAAAGAGGATGAAAACCTTAGAAGAGCTTGAGCGATGAATTCAAATTCAAGAAGACTCAAAATCCCATCAAAATTTTCAAATCAAATATCCTTACTCTATTTTTTAAGAAGAACATACCGACTTAGAAAAGAGTACGGAATCCATGATTCAATTCCAAAGTGTTCCTTTAAATATGATAGAAATAAGACTTAGTCAATTGGAAAATATGCATAGGAATAAGAAAACTCTCCCAATCCAATCTTTGACTATTCCCGACACTTCTAGCCATATTGATGAAAATAAAAAAATCATGGAATCTTGAAGACTTTGACCAAGATTCAATTTCATCACACAAACTTGAACTTGACCAATTCTAAATCTTATACAAATTGGCAAGTTTTTCATTTAATGAGATTGAACTTGAATGTGAATGTGACCCTGATCCCCAACTTTGTGATTCAGTTCCCATCTTCGAATCTATGTTGACTTCAGTATCTTTACCCAATTTGGATCAATTTCCCGAGCCAACATTTATTCCCGTACCCATATATCTAGAAATTGAATTACAAATTTAGATAGTCACATTCCACTGATGAAAAAAGAATATGAATTTTAATTCTTGGATTTGGACTCAACTCTTGAGCCAAACCGACTCTCAAACCCAAAGTTAATTTTCCCGAGTTAGTATTGGTTCCCGAACTTATCATTCTTGAGCCCAAGTCACATTCTTTTGTTAGACATAGGGATAGACCATGATGACACCGTGATGATTTTCCAAGACTGGTTATGTAAAAGGAATAAGTTTCATGATAGAATCTTTCATGATCCTATTCATATTGGGGATTGTAATTATGTAAATAGAAAAGAGGTCAATAAAGGTAGGTTCCGTGAACTACCATATTATTTTGATTAGGTAGCAACGCTTGGCCCAATCCAGCCACCACCGGAACCGCCACCTTGAGGTAACAGTATCCTTTCCTTTCTTCTTTTTCATGCATTTAAGTATTCATTCATACATTGAGGACAATGCATGAGATAGGTGTGGATTCTAACATGACATAGGTTTCTTTTTTTTAAAAAAAGAAAAACATTTTATCATTTTCTTGGTTTTTAAAAGTTTTTGAAAAGAGAAACAATATTTTAACCTATTTTTGTAATAAATTAAGTTAATTTTAAGGAATAGGAGAATTATAATTAGGATTTCTTATACTTGGTCAAAATAAGATTATTTGTTTGATTTCTAGGGTTAGAAAAAAATTGAAAAAGTAATCTAGTCTTGATTTTTACCTTGATGAGATATGCATACTTTATACATTTACACACTTAGGGTTAAAAAAAATAATTTATGCCTATATATATAAAAAATTCTCTGATTAAGCTGGGTACTTATACCTCATAAAGTATAAGTATTTAAAAGTGGTCCATATAATAAATAAAATTCTTAGTTTTATGACCTTGTTTGCTCGAGACCTTAAGTCCTTGGGGTGTTTTCTCCCGGTACCCTAAGACCGTCCGGTATGGGTGTCACTGATTAAAGGCTTGTTACATGGGCAAATTAGAAAGCCTAATAGAACTAAGGAATAAAATAACCAAAAATATAAAAAAATTTAAATAAATAAGGCATATGAGTTAGAGTTAAAGAACCCTTGTCAAAATTTTACGGTCACGAAGGTGCATATGACTTAAGGTAAAGTAATAGACTAAATGAGAAATACAGTCTGAATCCTTACCTTGATTGATAATAAGTTTTCAAATAGAGACTAAGTTTAGGAATGAAAATTTTGATTTTCTTATAACTTATAGATTACTTGAACTCTTACAATAATACTTCAAATATTTTCTCATCTTTTAAAAATATGTTTTCAAAATACTAACACTTTATTTCTCTTTTTTTTATGGACTTTGTGGGTGTAATCCACTAAAAACCCTCACGAGACAAAACTCGTCCTCTAGGGGTAATCTAGAGGTTTAACGGCTTGTTGCACATCTAAGTGCAACCGTAATTCCTACGAAAGTGTGTTAGATTAATTTTTTTCATTTTGCTCGAGGACGAGCAAAAGATAGGTGTGGAGGTATGATTGTAGCATTACATATTTAGTGTCAAATGTGTCACATGTGTCACATTTATTTTATAATAAAACTCTGCTATTTAATTCAATTTAATGTCTAATGGTATGCAGGGTAATTTATGGAGAGAGAGGATAAATGGACAAGCTCGAGCAAATCAATGAAGATCTATTCAAATTCAGAGGTTTAGAATCAATTCTATCCAAGGATTTGAGCAAATCAGAGAAGAAACACCAGATAAAATCAGCTAAAACTGGCCTTTTAAAGATCTATTTGGTTAGCTTGAAGATTAACAAAGATAATCTTAAATCTAGAAGTCCAGTGGCAAATCTTATCAGAAAATATGGGATAACAAAGAGAGGATATTATCAAATCTATTTCAACTAAATCAGATTTATTTGGATTTACTATCCTTACTTGAGAAATCAATGAACATAATCCCAAATACAGAAGTCTAGAGATGAACTTATCAGTATATAAAGGGACAACAAAGATAAAGATATTAGTTGTTGGGCCAGCAATTTGAGCTCATCTCTTCACCACCCTTTGCCACTCTTTTTATCCTATAAATATTGCAATTTTTGAAGGCAAAAGAGAGGATGATTAAGCAGAGAGTAGAATAGACTTTTGTACAGGTTTAACCTAGGTTCTTCCTTCTCTTTTAATGTAATTATTTTTTTATGTAACTACGAGGAGAGAAGAGTTTCATGGAGGAATAAGAAAGGAGTTTGTACTGAGAGTGACACCGGTGTAAGTATTCATCTATTCTTTCATTGTTATTTAATCGAATCAAAAGTTATTTTTTCTTCTTTATTCTTGTTTTTGTTTGCTTTTCTCTGATGTGTTTGTAATCCAAGTAAATCCAATAGCCTTGAGACTGCTTCTCTATTGTAAGTGCCCTTGATGACTTATGGTGATGAACAACCATTCCTTTATTAGTTTAGCTTGCCCTTTTATTCATAGTGTAGATCGAGAATTGAGAAGATCCTACACACCATGCTTGATCGCCTTCAAAGACTAGGCAAGTCGTAGCGACAGATCCAAGGTATATGAGCACGGAAGAGGTAAGTAAGAATTTTTAGTTTTCTTTTAGTTCTTAGTATAGAATTCAACTCCAAAACTAACATTCTCCTCTTTATTTAGCTTTTCTTTTTTTTTTTTTGTAAATAAAACAACAACAACAATAACAACATCTTTTCTTTACCATCTTCACATCTTCTAACCTAACCTTTTTTTTTCTTTTTTCTAAAACTGAGAAGAAATTTCTAACATGTTTTTGTAAACTCAAAAAGAAACGAACTTACTTAAAAGCTTTCATCGCTAGTTCCTCCTTATGGATCACGACCCGCATAGCCACTTGCTATCGCAGTAGTATTGAGAACTTGCCCTTCTATTTTGTATTTCTGAAATTTTGTATTTTGTGTGCAGGTTAAACCTCAATCACTAGTAGAAGTGGCTTATAAATTGGCGTTATCACAATCACTGAATGGAGTATATAATGTGTTTCACGTGTCTCAGCTCAGAAGATATGTAGGGATGAAAGCCACATATTAGATCACTCAGAGTTAGAATTGTAGCCAGACTTATCATATACCGAGCAGCCGACGGCTATATTAGATAGAAGTGTTAAGACTCTTAAGAATAGGGCTATTCCGCTGGTACTGGTATCATGGAACAGGCATGCTCCCTGATCGGTCACCTATATTGCATATATAATGTCACATTCCTATATTATTGTCTAATAAATCATGTATTTGGTCTTATTTTTGTCTAATAAAATGCAGGCCCATTACTAAGGGAGAAGGAAGAGAAAATGAGCCCAAAGCCCACCCATATTCTGATTTAATTTAGAATTAAATTCAAATCAAGGATTAGGGCAAATCAGGCCAGATCAAAGAAGACAAAACCAGTTGAACAAGCGGTCAAAACAGATCTCTACAAATCAAGTGGCTAAAGCTGAAAATCAACAGAAGAATCGCAAAAATCAGAAGATCAAATGATATATCTTTTCAGATAAACAGACGAAATAAAGCGAGGGAGGGATCTGCTCCCAGGATGTGGCCATGATCTGTTCCCAGGATCTGGCCACATCTTGGCCGTGAATCCGTGGCCAAAGTCGCGGATCCGCGGGGTTGTTGTAACGGATGGGGGAGCGTTTGCTCCCCCTATCTTCGTACTCCTCTACCCTCTACATTTCTCCTATAAGTAGCTGCAATCTCGAAGGAATACTGGGATGATCAAACAGAGAATAGAATAGATTTTTGTATAGATTTAACTTAAGTTTTTCTTTCTTTTTTAAATGTTATTTTTATTCTTTTTTATGTAACTAAGATCGAAGAGTAGTTTCATGGGAGAACAAAAGTGATGCTTGTACTGAGAGTGACACCGGCGTAAGTATTCTTTCTTTCTTTCATTGTTATTAAATTCAATCAAAGTTTCTTCTCTACTCTTGTTTTTGTTGCTTCTCTCTTCTGTGTTTGTGAATCCAAACTACTCAAATAGCTTTGAAGTTGCCTCGCCCTTTTAAGTGTCGTTGATGGCCTATGGTGATGAACAACCATTTCTATGGTAGTATAGTTTGCACCTTCATTTCATAGTGTAGATGGGAATTGAGAAGATCTCATCTGTCATGCTTCACTCGCCTTTAAGCAAAGGTACATCGTTGATAGGGATTCTAGGTAAGTCATCAACCGGAAGAGGTAGGTAAGTTCTTTAGTTTTTTTTTCTTTTAATCCTTTAGTTTAGACCAACATCACCATCTCTCAACTCTATTCATTATTTTTCACTTTTTTTGTTCAACATCATTTTCTATTTCTCCATCTTCTCAATCTACTACTTTCTTCTTAACTTAACTATAACTCTTTTTTATTTTCTTTCAAGAACTAAAAGAAGAACTTTAACCATTTCAAGTGAAATAAAGAGAACCTACAAAAAGTTTCATCATTAGATCTCCTTGTGGATCACGACCCGCATAGCCACTCGCTATAGTGGTAGCATTGAGCACTTACACTTTTGTTCTATATTCCTGAAATTATGTATTCTCTGTGTGCAGGTTACAACTCAATCACTCTCGGGAAGCAACTTGGGAGGTGTTGTTATTCATGAACGTTATCCCCAGATTTGTATCATAAGTTGGTAATTTTCACGGCACCCTCATCCTGTCTTGTTATCGTCAACTCTAACCTTTTCTTTATTCGTCACCTCCTTATCGAAATTTCGAGGACGAAATTTTTATAAGGTGAGTAGATTGTAACACTCCATTCTCGAAATGTATACTCAGATAAGGTTCTTGATTTTTTGCTAGTATTATTTTATTTTTCCCATATTATTTTCTCTGAATCTGGAACCCAGCTTGGGAATTCCTCCCTTCCTTTTCTCTTTTTCTTTTCTTTTCCACCTTGTCCTTTTCCATTTCCTTTTCTTTTTCTTTCTTTTTCCTTTTCCTTTCCTTTTTCCTTTTTCTTTTCCTTTCTTTTCTTTTCTTTTTTCCTTCCACTACCTTCTCCCATCTTTTACACACTTCTCCCCCTTCTCCTTTCTTCTTCTTTCTTCTTTTCTCTTCTTTTCTCACTTCTCCTCTCCTCCTCTCTCTCCCTTCCCAACTAGCAACCACCCACACCACCCTTGCCACTGGCCAACCCCACCACCAGCCACTGGCCAACCCCCACCACCAGCCACCACACCTTCATCCCTCCTCCTTCCTCTGCTCCACATCTCCACCACCTTCGACTTCTCTTTCTCTCACCAATACAACCACCACCACATACCACCACTCCACCATTTCCACCTCCAAGCTACCACCAATACCATCATCTCTAACATCATCTCCACTTCCTCCATTAATAACAACATTATTGCCATCTTCATTACCATCATCTCCATTTCCAATACTTCTTCACCACCCTCACCTTCTCCCCTTGGGCCGCACCACCCTTCCCCAGTCACCCCGCGCACGCGCCACCCCCAGCCATCTCTAGGTCGTGCCCCTTCTCTCATTTTTCTTCTCTCTCTCCTCTCTCTCTAATTGTCAAAAAATTAATAGTTTAGAAAGATATTATCTGAAAGTAGGTGTGTCTGTCTCTCTGACTTCTCGTAATTTAATCATAATAGCAATGGTTATACGCGTCATGATCCACAAGGAGGGATGCGATGCAAGCTTTTCGGTACGGTCCTTAAAGTAATCTTCTTCTCTGTTTAAGAACAAAATAGAAATGAAAAGAAAAGAAAATTTTCTTTGTTTTTATTTAAGACTTAGATGGTTTTAGAAAACTAGGGTTTTGAAATTAGGATTTTGAAAGAGAACTTAAAAGAAAAGAGATTTTGTTTTTAGAAAATATGGGAAAGGTCAAAACTTACTAATCATCTAACATACCACTAACTTACTAACCTTTGAGAGAATATTCCTTCACTTCAAATTAAAAAATCACCTTGAAGTTGCACAAGCATCAAGTGAGACATATAAGATAATAAAAATTCCCGCTGGTATCAACACTTAATCAAAATTTAACATTAAACTATCAAGACAATCCAAGCATTGAATAAGAAACATAGTTAACTAGTGTTAAAAAATAATAAAATAATACACATCCTCATATACCTTCAAGTGTACTTGCATAAACACAAAGCATACATATGATTTAATTATGTATTTAAGTAAAGAAATAGAAGTAGTAGTGTTTAGAGATTAGCAAGTTATGAAGAGATTTAGCTACTCATGATTAAAAAAAGCAAAAATGAAAAAAAAAATCTGCATATTTGAAAAGCAAGTAATAAACAAAAGAGAATTGGGAAAAAAACTGAAATTTTGTATTGACTTTGTCACCTTAAAGTACAATTGCTCCTTCTTTCTAACAAAATCACTCTTTATCTAAACCTAAAAAATTAAAACTGAAAATCAGAAGAAAACTAAACTAAACTAAACTAAATTAAAACCCTAGCTTTTTATCTCTGTATAATAATGATAACTTATGAAAGATTTCAGCTCTTTAAATAGACCACAGAGCCAATTATAATAAGATAAATATTAGGACAAATTGCAATAAGATACACATTAGGACTTTTAATCCAACTCCAATTTAATGTGGGAATTCAATTCTGAATTGGTTTGCAGCTAGCTGGCATGTTGATTACTGAATATAACTCAACAAATGACTAAAATAGAAAAAGTATTTAACATAAGAACCTTTACGTCCTCTTTCTATAGCATCTTGAATCATCGGATATGAATTTTTGTAGCGAAAGTTATAATCAAAATACTAAAAGTTGTTCAGTCTGAATCCGACTTTAAATTGATTTAGAACTCAAATTTATTTAAGATTGCTTTAAAATCTGAATTTAATTGTGTTCTTTGGGCTTTTTCCTCTCTTCTCCTATTTATAAAGTCCTGCACATTATAATCAAAAAGAGAGTTAAATAGCATAGTTTAATTAAAGATAAATATGAAAATATGACAATAAATATACAAATTTGATATGTAATCCCACCCCCATGCCTATCTTTTGATCGCCCTTGAGTAAAATAAATGAAAAAATTAATCTAATGCTAACCTAACTCACTTTCATAGGAATCACGATTGCACTTAGCACGTGCAATAAGCCTTAAACCTCTGAGTTACCCCTAGAGTACGAATTTTGTCTCATGAGAATTTTCAGTGAATTACACCCACAAAATCTGGTGAAAGAAATTATAGATAAGAAAATACTAAGATAAAAAGGATAACAAAAAATAAGGATAACTGAAAAATAAAAAAATATATACAAAAAGAAAAGAGATTTTTTTCTATTTTTTATTTCACAACAATTAGTCGCTTGCAATTAAATTCATAAGTTTCCAACAAGTTTAAGTATAATAAAGTTCAATGATAAAACCAAAAAATCTAATCATCTTTTCTTTGAAATTTAAATTTAATATTTTCACAACAATCGTTCATAAGTCTTTCAATCCTTTGCATCTTTGTGTAAGTAAAAATAGTCTTACCTTGTGAATATTTGATTCAAACATCACTTTTTAAAATATATATACATAAATAAAAAAATTAGAAGTTCGAAGTATTACCACTTCGTTGCTTTTTAAGCATTTCTTTTTTTTAATACGTACAACTCATCTAATTTTTTTTGTGTAAATATCAAGACTTCTTTAGGCTCTAATACCTAACTAATTAATTATTAGATGTGCTGATACATATATTATATGTATAATTTTTTATTCAAAATTACCTAATTACCTTTAGCGTAAATACAAAATCTTGCTTAGGCCAAAGCACCTGGCTAATTAATAATTAGATATGTTTATTTTACATATATATATATTTATATTTTTACTATATATTCAAAATAGGCTAAGCACTCATCATCATCCCAAGCATAAAACTTACGTGTATGTGTACATAAGATGCATAATCATGTCAAAAAAATTTAGATGATGTTTATTTTTTAATTTTTTTTATCTCTAAGTCAAAAATTATAGATTCTTTCAAATTAATCTTACCATCAAAATTTCAAACTTTGTTAGATTCTTAATTCTTTAAAAGCTAGTTATACTTTTTGCAAAGTAAAAAAAAATTAAAAATTTTTTGATACAAAGAGAAACCTATGTTAGTAACTATGTTAGCTATGTTAGTAAACCCTCCCCACACCTATCTCATGCATTGGCCCTAGTGTATGAATGAATGCATATGTGCATGAAAAAGTGAAAAGAAAGGAAAGATGTTACCTCATGGTGGTGGTCCCGGTGGTGGTTGGATTAGTGCAAGTGTTACTGCCTCAATCTAATGAATATGATACTCGAGGAACTCACCTTTGACCTTTTTTCTATTTACATTGTTATTATCCCCAATATGAATAGGATCGAAATTATCCTGGTTAAATGATCAATCTTGGAATATCATTTCGGAGTCATCTTGTTCAACACTTTGATCCAACAGAGCGATGTGATATTGTGAAATGGTTAATTTGAACTCGAGAGTAAAAAAATTCGGGAACAATAAGGACTCATAGATTTGAATTAGATCAAGTTTAGATTTTAGAATCGGGTATGGTTTAAGAATTAGGTTCAAATCAAAGAATTGAATTTCACATTCAGATCTATCAATGGACTGTGACTTTCCAACATTGGTGGTTCATGTTCAACATTTATACGCCCGAGAATCAATATTGGCTCAGAAATGTAGCTCAATTTGGGTAAGGATGTTAGAGTCAACATAGATTAAAAATTTAGAACTGAATCACAAAATTGGGGATCGGAGTCACATTTACGTTCAAGTTCAATCTCATTAGGGCGTGTTGTTTCACTGTAAAAGACCGTAAGTCGTACGTGGTAATTATGACTTTTGACTTTGGTGTTTGTTAGGACCATAAATCTAAAATGCACATGTAACCCACTTATGATCCACTTGCAATACAAAACAGTTAATTTTGTGATTATGCAAATCTCACTTACAGCCCACTTGCAGCACAAACAATAAATTTTATGATCATGCAAATTTATATTGCTGACAGCTAATTGTAATTAGAGTAAAATATTTTATTATTAGATTAGTAGTTTTAAATTATAAGAAATTTTTTTAATTATTATATTAAATATAAATTATATTAAAGTTTTTATTAATAATTTAATATTTTTAATATTAGAATCTTTTAATTACTAGATTATTTTTTTATTACTAGATTAATATAATGTATTCCACTTAATTTTATTTCTTACTTTATTTATAGATTAGTAATATTAATATAAATTTAATAAATTTTGATTATTAGATTTAATTTTTAATTATATTTAATTATATTTATTTATTTAATATTTTTAATGTTTACTATTTTTGATATTTTTAAATCACCAAACAGTTGATTAAGTTTTCCACTTATGACTTAAACAGATGCCTAGGATGCAATATCTAACCGTGTTTTAATCAATCACAGCACGAGTTACTGTTGAATTTAAAAACAATGAGCAAGATAAGTTAAGAGGAAAAGTAATAACTGCAGAAGCTATATAATTAAAATTCAATCATCTTGCAAAGAAATAGAATGATTAGATAACCCAGAAAGCCGCGAAAGCACGACTTCTGTTGTGTTTACACAACTGATTAGGTTTTCTGGTGCTTTGCCTTCTTGAGCAGAGTCACAGGGATTCTACTTATGTTCTACAGTCACTAAATTCCTATAATTTGTCCCTGCACACAAAAACAGAGAAGAAAATTTAACTACTTAGTAAATAAAAACAATATCGTTCCTCTTCGGCAACGACGTTAAAATTTGATTGTTAAAAATCAAAAGTTTAGAAAGATATTATCTGAAAGCATATATGTCACTCTGGCTTCTCGCAATTAATCGTAGCAACAATGATTATACGGATCATGGTCTACAAGGAGAGATACGATGCAAGTTTTTCAGTACGGTCCATAGAGTAATATTTCTTTGTTTAAGAAACTAAAATAGAAAAAAAAAAGGAAAATTATTTTGTTTTCATTTAAGAGTTAGATCGTTTTAGAAAAGTACGATTTTGAAATTAGGGTTCTGAAAGAGAAGTACAAAAAAGAGATTTTTTTTAAAGAAAATATGAGAAAGATTAAAACTTACTAATCATCTAACATGCCACTAACTTTACTAACTTTTGAGAGAATATTCCTTCAGTTCAAATCAAGAATCTGCACATGCATTAAGCAAGACATATAAGATAGTAAAAATTTCTACATGTGTATCAACATTTAATCAAAATTTAACATTAAATTATCAAGGCAATCAAAGTATAGAATAAGAAAAATCAAAATTTAACATTAAACTATCAAGAAAATCCAAGCATAGAATAAGAAAAATAATTTACTAATATTTAACAAATAATAAAATAATATCCATCCTCATATACCCTCAAGATTACTTGCATAAACGCAAAACATACATATGATTCAATCATGTATTCAAATAAAGAATTGAAGTAGTGATGATTAGAGATTAGTAAGCAATGAAGAGATTTAGCTACTCATGATTAAAGCAAAGTAAAGAATAAAAGGGTTGCATAATTGAAAAGCAAGTAACAAACAAATGAGAATTAGGAAAAGAACTGAAATCTTGTATTGAATTGTTACCTTTAAATACAAACACTCATTCTGTCTCATAAAATCACGCTTGATCTAAACCTAGAAAACAAACTAAAACTAAAATCAAAGAAAACTAAAATAAACTAAAATTCTAGCTTTTTATCTCTGATAATGATGATACAATTATGAGAGATTTCAGATCTTAAAATAGAATTCAAAATTAATTACAATAAGAAACATATCAGGACATTTAATCCAACTCCAATTTAATGTCGGAATTCAATTCTGAATTTGTTTGCAGCTAGCTGGCGTGTTAATACTGAATATGACTCATCAAATGACTAAATTAAAAATAGTGGTCAACATAATAATTATAGCCTTTTAAGTTTTCTTTCTGTAACATTTGAAACATCAGACTTGAATTTCTATAGCGAAAGTTATGATCAAAATATTAAAAGGTGTTTATTTGAATCCGAGTCTGAATTGATTTAGAACTCCGAATTTAATTAGGATACTTTAAAATTTGAATTTAATTGTGTTTGGGCTTTTTTTCCTCTCTTCTCCTATTTATGAAGGCCTGCACATCATAATAAAAAAAGAGGGTTAAATAGCAGAGATTAATAAAAGATAAATATGAAAATTGATAATAAATATACAAAATTGATATGTAATCACTATCCTCTTTCTCTCTCTAATGCACATGTGTGTTAACTCCTTTGGAGTTCCCCGGAGTTCCCGCCGTGTTTCATGTCTAAGCGAGTGCTTTTCGTTGCTTCGGTGAGTGTTCATTGTATTTCTATGACTAATGTCGGGTTGGTAATATCCAAATCAAAAGAGATTGATGTGAAGTATGGATCACTATATGCATTGAAATAATTATAATTATAATCTATATCACAAAGTTGTGAATAACAAAAATAAAAACAAGCAAATAAACAAATAAACAAATAAAAAAAATCTAGCGAAAGTTAGGATAGATCTTAGACCTTGACGACTCCTAACTGGTTAGATTGTCAATGGGGGTTATATTGTAGAATCTGACCACAAGTTAATCGGCCAGATCAGGGCAAGATTGGTGGGAGGTATCTGCGCTAAAAGCGATGGGCTTAATTAAGCCAAACCACCAGCCTTCGAGGTTTTACCTCTCAATCCTCGACCTTTGACACCGATTTAGCACAAGTCAAATTCTAATCAACTTTCCCTTTAGGTTAGTCTCCTATTGAGTCTGAGATGTTTCTAGGCTTGATTAGTGAGTGTGGAGATGGTTTTGGGCTAAGGAAGGGTAATGACTTTCCCATCTTATTGTTTATAGAAAAGCCCTTAATTCAATTAGTGCAGTGTACAAGTATATAGTATAAGCAACACTTAAGTAATATGAATCACTCAAAATGTGTTCCTAGTCTACATGCAATGCACACATACCTTGGCTCCAGTATTCTTCAACAGTAATGAAATGTAACGAATTAGACACGTGCCTAAATGCAAGTCTAAACGTTTTTTAGCATTTACAAGCAATTTACTGTTGAGCTTAGAAAAGTATGTACAGTGAGTTAAA